>JAQFYE010001104.1:0-25783 GCA_034694305.1 Protaphorura glebata | reverse complement strand
AGAAAAAACGGTTATTCGCGGAAAGGCCAAGGGCCCCTTCGGGGCCCTGGGCCCTCGGCCGTTGCCCCCCCGGCCCCTCCCTATTTACGCCACTGGTCAAAGTCTATACTATTTGGCAAAATAATTTGAAATTGGGTCTCCGACGGCTTGACATTAAAATGTTTTGCAAACTAAACGTTTAATAATTTCGAAAAACATAGGGAATGTTCTTGTGAACGTGGGGCCAACCAAGGAGGGTACGATTGTTCCAATTCAAGAAGAGCGACTTTTACAAATGGGAGAATGGTTGAATATAAATGGCGAAGCGATTTACGAGACAGTACATTGGACTGTACAAAATGACACACTCACGCCCGGGATTTGGTAATGCTGAATGTTAAATATTGTAATAATTTGTACTAAGGTTACCTATTGTGTCAATTATATAATATTTTTTTCCAATGAAGGTACACGACTCGTCCAGCCGAGAAAAAAGTCTACGCAATGCTACTTGAATGGCCAACCGGTCAAGTTCAATTGGGATCAATGGAATCAGCCAGTGTGGTTAGTATGGAACTTTTGGGTGGACCAAATAGATCTCTAACCTGGAGAGCTGCAGATCCTGGAGTAATCGTTGATATGCCGTGTTTGTCAGAAAATAAATCCAAATGGGCATGGACTATTAAGATTAATGTTAAATAATTAATTTCATTTGTTATTAATTTTGAACCGGTGCTGAAACATAAATAATCGTTTGTTCATTGAAATCCTTTCATATTTTTTATTTCCCAAAGCATTAATTCTCAGAATATCGTATTCCAATTCGTGACCTTAGTTCAGGAGGTCAATATTTACAACATCAAAAATTTCGTTAAACGGAACAAGCCGTCCTCCGAATTCTATTATTCGTTTGTGATGTCCTTGGTTCCAAACATTAATTAGTAGATAAGTATTCACTATAAGTGGCAGATTTAGAAGCCAGAGCTCATAGAAAATGGAACTCCACACAGATTTCTCTATTGGTATTTACGGAGAAAGTTGTGAAAGTCTTAGACATACAATTAGACCAAATATTTAGGTCCCTATATTTAATAACCACCAAAATATAATCATAAGTAATGAGAAATTCGAGTTTATTTCTTTATTATTGACACGAATCCAAATATTTCTCAGGCGTATTCCACACTGCTACAATATTGATGTACCAGCCGATTCTCAATAAATGTAACCAATCCTACTAACGCACGGATTTTATTCCTGTCGTATAGTAATACATTAGTTTGACAGTAAGTAAACTTGGCATTAATTGAAATTTGGTAGAATAATACGTGTATTAGATTCAAATTCCACGCTATCTTCTATGATATTTAATTCTAAGCAGTTTATCTATCTTTCTAAGTCGTCTGTTATTGACAGTTGACATTGTCTCTAAGAATAAATCTTTATAGTTTGACTTTGAATTGTTTTGAATAATTTATATTAAAATATATATCATTACACACTTAGTTCTAGAGAAATGACCAGCACTTAATTTGTCACATTTTTGATTAATGACGGTTCTATTGTTTTGAAATTTCAAAGTAAATATTAAATAAGTAACTAATATTTACTTGTACAAGATGGTTCCTAACAATCTGTCCCGTCAATTCCATGTGTTGTTATTCATGGAGCAGTGGAATCCATATAGGAACTGTTCATTGAACCCAATCAGTGATCTCGACGCAGGAATTTTAAAGTGGAAAGAAATATCCGGACTGGTCAAGAGTTATGAACCACCTTGTAGATATTATGACGTATTTGCTAATAAATACAATTTTCGTTGATTTTTCTTCACTTTTGGCCCTTAGTTCTGTAAAATTTTGCTGGAATCTTTCTACGGTAAGATATCGTTACGAACCTCCGATTTTTTTTTAGAGATTATGTATGGGTGAGCACCTTGTTTAGGTGATAGATACGCAGTGAGGTAACTTGTTGCATTTCTGTTGAAGGTTGTCATTGCCTTGTCTTTCTTGATATTCAAAAAGTGGTTAAGTTTCAAAATTCTGTGTTCAATTTCGGCCTTGACTCCAGTGTAATGACATTAGACCCACGCCATCATCGCTTACACTTGAAAATACGAATGAATATCATGCAGCCTAATTTCAAAATTTATTGTTACTATAAAATATGTATTTATTTATTTCTTAACATTCAAATCGTTAACATCGATGAGAAGTTCAAGAGGAATCATATTCATTTCCCCGCCGACATTGAACATTTCGTCTATACAACGAGATTTTCGTTCTTTGACAGGTTTTTTGGGTTGATCCTCTTTATCCTTTGAAGAAGATCTGACTGGAAGGATTGAGAGTGTCTTTGCTCTCTGAAGCAGACTTCTCTTATCTTCCACACTCTTTCCTGGATTACTTGGTTTCTGCTGCTCTAATGATCTCTTTGTTGTGGAGGAATTCAGTTTCCCAAGTTTCTTTCTCAAAGAAGTCCACTTTGATTCACGAGGTTTCAGGGAGGATAATGATCCAGATTTTGCAGCTGAGTCTGAAATCAAACCAATCATGTCTTTAAAATGATATCTGGACAGGCAATTACGAGTTAGAATTCTTCTGGTCCTATTCGATTAATTTGTTAAGGTGGCGATTACGTACGGCAGCAATCGTCTACAAATCATCATGCATATCTACTGGAAAATAGTCTCCCCCACTAATTTGCAAAAATAAATGCACACCTCATACGAACAGTGTCAAAGTTATGTTGCAGATTATGGAAATTAATAGAAAATTGAACGGATGCCCCTAGTAGTAGGAAGTGAATAAGGAATTATGAAAGGTAACATTAGATTACAGGTTACATTACAGATTACATCAATAAAGATTACATTCCAGATTACTTTAACGTCACAGATTACATTTATACTGTACTGGATCCCAAATATATTCGTGTTTCCTGTATTTCTAAGATGCCTTGTTAGTGGTTTCGATAGAATGGCAGTGCCATAGCTCGGAGATGGCATTCACACAACATGCATGTGATGGAATGACAAATGATTGTCTTACATTCCTGACGCACTTGAAGCAAAGAAGGATATGAGTTTTTTATTCGCGTGTTCACGGACGTATCAATTATCGGCGTGTGTACAAAGAAAAGCAAACTAACCGCTATGCAAACAGTAATGAAAGGCTCTATCAATGTTTAAATTAACCAGAAAGTTAGAAAAGCATTTGGGACTAGGGCACAGGCATAGCAAACGCACAAAAGTTTGTTTCGGGAAAAGGTGAACAGAATCCAGTCTAGGGGTTCAGGTCCGAAATAACACGATTCGACTGTTCTAATATTTATTCAGTGCATATATAATGCATGCGACGCGACCTGACATTTTCAGTGTTAACAAGTTTCGATACATGTTACATGATACGAATAAAACAAAGCAGTTCATTGTGAATGAATGTGAATTGAGTTTCCTCAAGTAGCCTATGACCTATAGGTAGAAAGTAAAATCAGAAGTCAGGCGTTTGTAGTTCACGTGGGTGCGTATTCGTGTTTGTTTGTTTAAATCAAAAGCCAAGTTGTAAGAGAGCTGACAGAGGATTTATCTAAATCGGGGTGGTATTTACTCAGAGCAGACATAAAATCAAAATTGATCAACATTCACATTTGGTCGATTTGGGACGCAAATACCAGAGAGACTAAACCGACATTTTCTTGACAAGGACTAAATTAAGAATTTTGGGGAACTCTGTAGCCTCGAATTTGACAGTCTGTTGCTTGTTTGTTTTAAAATAACCATCCACGTCAGTTAAAGTCGACCGAAAAGTTGAAAATGGACTTTTAACATGACAATGTCAAGTCAGAGAATTTTATTCAAAACCAAGATTTCGGAGGAAAAATAACTTGACAATACTTTCTTACTAAGTAGGCTCGTACTGTCGAAACAAAGTTTGTTGTTTCAAAACTGGTGACATTACGCTTATAACAACCCCTTCTCTCGCGCGGTACCATTTTCTGCAGGACTCAAATTTTGCAAAATCGTGATACTCTTTCTTATTTGGATAGTATGAGCTAACCTAGTAGGGAAGTTGTCAATTCAGATATGTTTGGGACAGTTGAAGGACTACATCAGAGCACTTGGCGTAAAGCTTTCACTCAAAGCCGGGTGTCATTTTGGGCTGACTTTTCTGGCTTCCACGGAACAATAATGACAAAGGAACTTGACACTTTTAGAGAAGAATTTAAAATTCAAGGAATTCCTAGGACGGAAATCTTTATTTCATTTCATATCCACTTTTCGTTAGCACTCCTATTCGTTAGGTAATCTATCACATGGCAAGGAATTTAAAATATATTATGTATTTGATATTTGTAATTCCTCAAGTAAGGGGTTACGTACTTACGGTGAGTGTGCTGTGTTTTGTGATACGGCGTTATACATATTTCAAATAAAATACAGAGATCAATCAAAACAAAATTGCGAGTCAAAGTGGAACAGGTGCCTTAGACAAGATAGAAGCATAAGTGCATTTCATAGACAATTTTTTGTCGAGGTAAAACAGCTATTAGTTCCATCAATCAAAATCACAAGCTCGGCACAGCGTGGCTCAAATGAATTCCCATGAATTTTGAACGAAATTCAAAATACAATATGTATTTCAGGCTGATACTTATGAAATCCTCCACTTTGGCCACACTTACAATTATAACGACTAGAAAAACATTCACACTAATTGATATTCTCCACACGGCAAGGTCAAGCCTCCGCACATTTTTCTGAATCGGTTTACTAAATAATTTGGCCGACTAGTGATGGACAACCTTGTAACTCTAAGCATGAATCCGAAGTGTATTTGGCCCGTGTATCTCTGGCGGCGAAACTGTTAGTCTTCAAGGGGTAGACCCTTCACAAAAGTGTTTTAAGTGGTCAAGGCATACAACATCTTAAGAATACAGGCAAATCCAACGGCTTACTTCTTAACGTAAGGACTGTGCGGTGTTCTTAGGCGGCTGTCCAAGGAACCCTAACGACGCCCTGCTGTATAGGTATGCCAGTAGTTACCCCAACGAGTTATTTATCCGTTGGAGCTTATTATGACAATTGGAAATCGGTCTCTCCAATAAACACTTCATTGTTTACAACTTGACGTCTAAGGTCAAATATTTCTCATTCAATCCATCCGCTTCTGATTCCCTTGCCACGGTGTTGCCCGTCGAGAATCTAGTCCTCGCAAATGTGGAGAGCTTGAAAATTATTTCGACTACTGGCATACCTATAGGGGAGATGATCTATTTACCTTGGTGCCGACTATGCCATTATGCTACGTCGTACTTCTTACTGCTATGTAACGAATGAATAGAAAACTAACTACCTGAAGAGGAGTTTTGAGATTCTTGACACGTATGGGGAGTTACATCTGAAAAGACCGAGTCTGATCTAAAATTAGCTAATTTCCGTCTGAATTGATAAGAGTGAGATTGATCTTTTTTATGAAGTGGGTCAAATGAAGCTGTTCGAGGGTGATGTCTGAGCGGTTCTGGTGCATCATGTGAGACTGAGTTTGTTATGGGTGAATTTGCAAATTGAGAACTTGAACTTTCACGTAGTATTGATCCTCCTATCCGACTACTCTCATCGGTGGCATGAGGACGAGCATGGGCTAAAAGTTTTGTCTCTTCTTCTGTGCATCTATCTTGATCACAAAATTCTTCTCCACTACTATCATTTGTCAATGTCGAAGACTCATTTGGAATACTAGTAGAATTCAATGCAGGCGGAGGACTTGTCGGTGACTGGCAATGAAGAAAACATTTGTCCCCAATTTCTTCTTCCTCTCCATTCTTTCCGGAATATGACTCCATTCTATTAAGATGTTTTCTCTGATCAAGTTCAAAAGACACAAATTCAAGTGAAGGAGATGAATTGCCTTTGCATTCACAAAGGTTCACTTGGACAGAGATAGATCTGTAAATACAATAAGATACAAAATGTTAGTCCTTGTCTTAATACACATTATTACATTTATCACAACATCTTAAGTCGTAGCCTCGTAGCCAAGCATGAAATCCAGGGCCAAATTTATGTGCCAACTCTTCAAGAAATTTTGCTTGCTTAGCCTGGAGTCAGTCGATTTTTCACTGGCAAGGCATTTTTGGAGAAAAAGAATGAGATTTTCTCCTGAGAAATCAAATAATACTAGTTATGGTTTCGAATGGATTTATCGGTAGACATTTTTGAGAAAAATATTTTTAATCTCGAGCTTGCGGGAAACAATATCTCCCCTCTTCAGGAGAAAAATCAGAAAAAACCGAGTCACAATTTTTTGATGCTTTGATGAAATCATACTTGGAATACTTTTTTGTCGAAACGGCGTTCTTATGCCAATTTTACTCAAACCCTCGTCAGCACCGCTACGCGCATCGGATCTTCAAACGGAATAGCTCCATACATCCTTCATACGATACTCTACATATAAAACGTATATCTCGCTTTTTGTTCGACTCCCCCTGATTTCACTGCCGAGAAAGGGACAAAGGTGACGTGCTACCCTGTACATGGTTAGGGGGTTCCACTTCATACGAGCGTTACCGTTATTGTCACACTAAATTATTTGACATTATGCCAAAAAGTGTACAGCTTCAGCTTTAACGATAATTTCTGCTAGCGAATAATAGCTAAACCCCTGATGAGATTTATGGTCATGGCGAACCGCGAGAGAAAACTTTGCCCACATGAAGATATACGACGTGGCGAAAATAATTGGATTCGTGACATTTTTCATTTGTACGTGCTCATTTATTCATCCAGAAGGTCGTAGACGCTCAAATGATACTTTACTACTATATATGAGGGAGGTTCAAAAAGTTCTGTCGTTCGCGTAGTAGGGGCTTGTTTTCCAACTTCGGTTTGTTATTGCGTCATTCGCAAATACGATTAAAAAGTTCTGTTCCAAATTTGAAGAAATTAGGTCCAAAATTGTTTCTCCCAGAGCGATTTGAACATCCCATTACGGAGTGTGTCATGATTTCAGTGAAAATTGAGTATCCCGTCATCCTAAATTTTGTGGCCTCAGAAAATGACAGCGCTACTGACATTCACGAAAAATTGGTCAAGTATAGTGGTACCGATGCTCCGTCGTTATGCACAATTCCGATGCCGAGACTCGAGTTTAACGGGGAGAGGCGCTCAATCGAAGATGACAATCGGCCTGGGCGTCACTCCCAGGCACTGACGAACAAAACGTGGTGAAAGTCAAAGAAATTGTGCGGTCCGAAAAACAAATTATGGTTCAAATTTTAGCTAAGGATTCGGGGATTTCAACTCGTAGTGCTAGCACCATCGTAAGCTAAAATTTAGGACTGAGAAATATAAGTGAGCGTTGGGCTCCAAGAATTTTTACTCTCTCGGGTAAGAAAAAAAGGGTAGAATTCCACGAAAAGAACTTGGAGTTAATTGATGATGAACTTGACTTTTTAACTACTTTGGTGACTGGACACGATACCTGGTGTTATTTTTTCGACCCGGAAACAAAAATTGAATCCAGGGAAAGGAAGCATCCTGTTCTCCCGCCCCAGTGAAAGTGAAAAGGGAAAGTTGGGCTGAGAAAGCACTGGTTACAGTTCTCGAGTACTGCGAATTTGATAACCGCCTGCAATACATGCCAACTAAAAGCGCAATTACCAGAACATCCTAGGTCAACACCATAAAGAATTTGAAGCAGTGGATACTTCAGGAGAGTGGACTACGTGCAGCGAAGGAAATTTGCATTTTACGCAAGAATACGCCAAGTCACGCTTTCCGGGTTAAGAGGTCAGGCATTTTGGAAGGCGAGTACCAGGAGATGTTTCACCCCCCTACCGCCTAGACCTATACCCTTAGTGACCATTATCTGTTGGGTGACCTGAAGACTTACCACAAGGAAACTCGGTTAAGCAATGTCTACGAAATGAAAGTAGCCGAAAAATCGTATTTTGACAGCCTTCCAAAAACTGGCTCTGGAAGAAACAATTTTGGACCGAATTTCTTCAAATTTGGAGCAGAACTTTCTAATCGTATTGCGAATGACGCAATAACAACCCGGAGTTGGAAAATAAGCCCCTACTATGCGAACGACAAAACTTTTTGAACCACCCTCGTAGCTTCAATCCTATCATTTTTCGGCGGCGGTATGTGACTTTATGAGTCAAGTATGGGTTTGGATGGTAACACCTCGACGGCCTTGTTTGTACAGAGTAATTTATAGCAATTTTCAGCACTGCATGCAGCCCTAATTGAAAGTTATCATGTCATACGCTTTTGGTAAAAACCTTGGTGTGGAATTAATCCAGTATGTGATCATGAAAATCTGGCGACTAGCTTCAGTAATTTTGAAATATACAAGTAAGAATTTATGTAGAGAACGTCGCACAGTCCTTAGGTGAAAAGTAGGCCGTTGGGTTCGACTGCATATTTTGTAAGTAGTACCCCTCACTTCCTTCGTTCAGGAGGTCCCTTGACCTCCTGAACATCAATATTTATGAAGGTCCTACCCGGAAAAGTCTTACTTTGTCTTTGGCTGCAAGAAATACATGTGCGACTGCACTGTTACGTCATGAATGCGTCACAGATTTACATGACGTCACAAAGTAAAAGCCCGAATATTTCTAGCGGCCAAACATACTGACTTTTCGAAGTAGAACCTCACAAAAGTTGTTCAGGAGGACAATGGCTAGAATAATATCTAAAATGCACCCAAATCCAATCGCCCACATTTATCCGTAAGTACTGTACGGTGTTCTTTAGCATTGGTTTTCAAATCACTATACGTACCTGGAAATGTTATAACATACTATACAAAATGCTTATTGATTGTCTTACATTCCACAACATTCTTAGCATCTCTGTTTCCTTTAGAATGATATAGCCTGTTTGAAGGCATAATATCTTTTGTGTGACCTTTAGAATGGAAATCGAGGGGTTTTGCGATACGTGACCCAAATATCATGGACTTTCTGTGTTGGGAGAATCCTTCAAATGTTGGATTTTTCCGTTCCATTCCATTCCATTATTAATGTTGAGAATAGGATAAGAAGAATCGATAGAATAAATGAATTTCTTCCTAGGTTAAGTCATTCTTTACAGTAACCCGGAATTGAAGGGGCGTGTGTGCCTTGATTGGCACTTCCTGTGTGATATTTCAAATGCATTCGCAAGTCAAAGGATTTTCGTGTGCCGCGTGCAAAAGTTCGGAACTCGAGGATTTTACTTTCACACAATACCGAAAATTGGAATCCAGATTTCGTGTTAGACCTTTATTATTTGTTACCAGACCAGGGCGGGGCGGAACAAGTCACACAAATAATACGTTGATCCATACTAAAATTACACACACCACACCAGATTCAGAAGTGGTAAATAAAGTATTAAGGCCAGGCGATTTTATGTTCGCAGTGCCTTTTGGTTCATTTCGGCCTGATTGTATTTCGGGTCTAAACCACATTTCTGGCTTTAGCTCATATTCCATTGTGTCTTTTGTTTAACATGTCTGCTCCGGGTTGCGAACTCAATTTATTATAGCATTTTATCGGAGCTTTTGTCACTCAGACCCCTAGACGGTGATTAACTTTGCATACATAGTTATTCATAGCCATTAACAGAATATTTCATAGTCAAGACCGGAAGTTGCAAGAAAATCTGAATTGGCTATGCATATTACGCAGTAAATGATCTAAAATGTTAGCCGCCAGACCATCTGTACTAAAAATTAACTAATTCCAACAAAATTCCCTTCAAATGTATACTTCCGATAGTTTGGCCACCCACGAGAACTCGTCTTATTGTGAACCACCCTTTAGGTAATATAGTACGTGTGGTAATTTGTGCTCTACCGTACCATTGTTCTGAAATCATGTTCGAAAGCATACATTGGAAATCGGATCCAATCAGACAAGAGTGCTGAAATAAGACCCCATAAAGTTTATTGAGACGTCAAAATATTGCTTTTCATTGACAGTCCCAATTTGCACAGCAATAAATTGTTGTGGCATTTCGAAAAAAAATCCTATACTCCAAAATAATGGATAAATTTATTTAGCCTTGCAGAAGAAGGAATGACAAAGTACTGCATGTGCAGCACTTCCAGAACATCCAAGGTGAGACTGGGCATTGAGACGTTACTAAATTCTCAAGGATCTTGCATTCTTGTACCAAACCATAATGTATCGAATTTAGGTTCTAGCTGTAGCCTGATTCGACGAGATGCCTGTAACACTTAGGCAAATTGAGTAGTTTCTTTCTCAATTTAGGAGAGTGCTGGAGTTGCTTTCACTTCTACGCTTCTTACGAATTACAAACGCAAAAACTTTCATCCCGATGTCAAAAACGGTAAAAAAAATCGACCAAACAAAGTCTTCTCTTGTGCTAGGT
Organism: Protaphorura glebata; assembly: GCA_034694305.1. Lineage (NCBI taxonomy): Eukaryota > Metazoa > Arthropoda > Collembola > Poduromorpha > Onychiuridae > Protaphorura > Protaphorura glebata. The sequence goes on along the minus strand of JAQFYE010001104.1, from coordinate 15,417 downwards.
TTCTATTCTGGCGATTCTATATTTATTAGAGCTGTCCAGTCCCCGCACCAAGTCCATGCATGCAGAAACTTATCGTTACTTCAAGTGTGTTACCAAAATTGATTTATTCGTCCAACTTCGTGGTTGGCCTACAAGGAATACTCTTCGGGTGAGAATCAACTCAGGTCAGGGTAAAACCTTCACTGCTAGTTATATTTCAGGATCCCGGAAATCTATGTCTGTAAATAGCATTTTAATCCGTCGTCAGAAATTATTGAAATATTCTTACATTACGCCGTCCCGCAGAATTAATGTGCCATGAAAGATTTCTGGCCTACCTACCGTATTTGCAACATTAGAAGCCCGAGGTTCTACTCATTCAGGATGGCTCGGTGTTCAGAGACTTTCGCCACTTTCTCCATTAGAAAATATGGGGAGAAAGTTCCGACTTATATTTTTATTTATTAGAGCCGGGCTACTAAATGGAACAAGTCCTAATATAACCTTCATATGTTGTTCCTTGTGAGGAAAGAGTTTCTTCCACAGCTCTAGGGCCGTTGGCGGCGAAGCGTCCACATATCGTGCCATGTCGGTGGAAATTGAAGCGTGATGGTGTGTTGAAATGGTTTGAAACAATTTGTATTTCTTGAACTAGAATGACTAAAGGAAAACGAAATGGTATGGAAATTCTAATTTGTCATGAAGTAGCAGAGCTCCGAAGAAATGGAATGGAATGACCGACTTGGCCCACCACCGTCCTTGCATTTATTGTTAATCCATAATCCTGGCCGGGCCGGGGTTTTCGCAATATAATTGGTATTAGAAGTTCAGGGGCAGAACGAAAACGCACAATAGTATTCGCTTGAATAGAGCATTCATATTCAGCTATAACCATTCTAATTGGATATAGTCGGTAGTTGTGGATTTATCGAATTTGGCAATGTGTAGACAGCAGGGTGGAGCAGGGGCGGTTCTAGAATCGCGACCATTGAGCCGTGGCCAGGCCAAAATAATAATAATTCTTCCAGGGCGTTCTTCCTCGTAAGAATATACGATAAGCCATCAACTGACTAGGAATGTGTGAAATCCGAAATCTGTAGTCGCACAACTCAAGTCCAGACTTTAACCACAAGTGTTTTTTAATCGTATTCGAAATTTTTCTACTCGTCAGTCGAGACTGTCTGCCATTGTAACCGATGATTGTTAGAATTTTAACAAAGGTCATTCAAAATTTCACAAAGCAGTGCTCAAGAGGTAATGCCCTGCAACAGATCGCTAATATTTAAGCACATAAATATAAAAAATTTGAATGTTTTACAAATAATTCGGGGGTTAACTGATAACCATGCCTCTTTATTGGCCAAATCTATGAGAAATTCGAGATCCAGCCCTGTGTAAGTTGATAAAAGCTAAACGTGGCAAAAGAAAGGTTCCTATCCCAACTTGGAACCATTATATTATTCAGATCCATTCCGGGATTGAAAAGACGAGGGTTTTGCGTGCTATCATGATATCTCGGTTTCGGTTGTGTTTTAGAAAGTATTTGATCGTTTTCTTCGCCTTGAAAATCTTATCACACTTTCACCATTGAATTCATCACCAAACCCCATGCAGTATAAATTCTGCAAAGCCAAGGTTCTTCATTCCATTCCAGGCTAAGCTCTTAAGGTCAATTGATAAATCGATGTCTAATTGGCCAAACCTCTTGAAATATTCATTTGATTGTTTGGATTAGGATTGGATTCATAAATTTTTAACTTTCAACGATGATAAATTGAACTCGGTGGGTTCGGTTTTGTATTATTTATTAAAGCAGGTTCTTGTTTACAAACCCAAGTCAGTTGACTGAACGTTCATTAATTAAAGGAGTCGGAGTCAGAGACTTGTCTTCCGAGCACGATCCTCATGTCTATTCCGGATTTCATTAATGAAACTTCGGTCGAGAGACGAACTAATGAATTACTGAGACTTGAGAAAACCAATCGGAGTAAAGTTCGTTTGCTCAATGCAAACAATTCAGAATTCTGTCAAGGGTTAACCACCTTCGGCGTTACCATTCATATCGTGAGTCCCAAGTGAACCTTCACTACTCTGCTCCAGCAAAACACCAAAAAAATTATTAAAATGGCCCAATATATCTCGCAATATTTTGTTAGAGGGCGATAATGAGCATAACCTCGGTTTTGCACGTTTATGTTCTCTCGTGTTTATTTCTTATTATTTTTGACGACCATGATTTTTTTATTCCCGCCATAAAAGCGTTGTTTTTCTAGTAAAAGACTTTATCGGTGTCTCTACGAGTCGTTAATTTTGGGCGCGGCTACATTTATCAGCAGTTTACAGCCTTTCGAGATCATTTACTCCGAAATTTACAAATAATTTGATGTTTTATCACCCAATTAAAAATGAACTAGCAGGAGTGGCAATGACATCGTGAATAAACTGAAGGTCGTGCACCTACACAAATCGAATTGAGAATTGGAAGTAGAATTTGAATTTTACGTGATATTTTTAATTCAAAGAAAGTTAGATCAATGGTGTGTGAATTGGATTGGATTCTAAGTTTATGTACGGTACGAATTCCTGACTTTAATTTTATGCATGAGGAAAGGAAAGAAAGCAGAAGGAAGCGCAAGCGGCGCGCGGAATAAATCAGGTGGCGGTACTCTTGGGAATTGAAATCAGACAACCTGAAAATTACAGCACAGACAGAATTCCGTTCTCAATATTCTACACAGACACAGGAAACGTGAAACCACTTTTGACACCAAATTTACTTTTTGCGTCCGAACCGGATATGTTCTTACCATTCCGTGTGCCAAGGGCCAAATAACATTTTCAAAAGAACTCAGCCATGAATGGCTTGAATAAATGTTGAACTAGCTTTTCAAGAAATCCACTTGGAAGGCTTTAAAAGTATTTCTTACCACGCTTCTCTTTTACCCCTTAGCTAAAAGGTTTTATCTGACGAGGGATTGAACTCGGATGCTAGAAAGGATAACTCAACGCAAATCGCATGAGATAATGTCGTTCACACTTAATCCTTTCCAATTTCAAGCTCAAAGTCAAAATCACACACCCACCAGATCAGGTCCGAGGGACCCTGATCTGGTCCCACGGACCTACCTGAACGGAAGAGGAGATGAGAGTTCGTTTAGGGGTTTGGGTTCAAATCTATCACGGAAAAGTGGAAAGGTTTAAGTGTGAGCAACACTATGGCAACTTGCAAAGAATTCCGGAAATCTTGGGGATAATCGTCAAAATTTTACTCGATAAAGCGACAATTCTCCATATCTACATCTACAAGCAATCATTTATATGCAGCAGTATTGAAAATCTTCTGCTATACAGAATCTCGACTTAATGAAACCCTCTTGGTCGTCTTGTCATCGTCACATGACACTTAATGAAATGACAGTCGACGTAACGACCGAATACTTTCTCTTTTAATAAAAAGAGCAACTCTTCCTTATTTCTATAGCGAGAACCGACAAAGAGCAAACATTAAAGTGATTGCTGTTTGCCGATACCACTGTGACTCACACATGTACAAACACAAACACCGAAATTGCAGTGAAATTAAATACCTTTGGTACACTGACACCATTGATACTCCAACAGAATCGTTCAGGATGTGAATTCACCTTGGGTGACTTTGACTTAAATTTCAATCATGCCAAAGCCAAAGCAAACCAAATTCCACTGGTGAGAGAGAGGTATCCAATTCCAACGTCTACGAGTGAATGCATAAGCGGATGATCTAAAGAAAAGATGGGTGAAAGGATAGGAGAAACTATTAAGCCGACAGGTCTATAATCTTAAGTAACAGTTTGAGGGATTTTATTTTGAGCGGATGGATTTATTTTGTCCAAGTGTCTAAAAGAAGCCGAAAAGTTTTGTGTACTTATTTACAAGGAAACTGCTATTCACGTAAATATCAGATCACTCTGACTTCTCCTGTACTGTGAGGTTTCTACCATGCATACACAGGGTTTTTCCCACTTTCGCGCGTTCATAAATTAGTAAACTGCCTTGACACTAAGAAATCTCGCGCCGCAAGTACACCCAATGATGGTTAAAAGACTTTAGGTGTAGTGTATTAATATAATAGTAATGCAGTCGTCAAAATGAAGCGAATTCTGAACCTGTATGCTACGGTTAGAATGCTTTTTCCTGGTCTTTTTATATGTGTTAGTCTACCCGGGATTTGAACTGGTTAGATTCGGATTGACACCATCATACCCAACATGAGGGCTGATGAATTATTGCAGTCATTACTTGAAATTGCAGGGCTGACACTAATTGATTTGAATTTGTGCAATTTTACGATACGAGCTAATCAACTGTGAATGACCACTGCACTTTCGCTACTCTATGAACTATTCGTAATAAATTTTAGTTATCTTGACAACTTGCTCAGATTTAGACAATAAATTCAACTCAATCTCTAATGCAGTGGTCTGGCTTTGCCTTTACTTTTGATTTATAATATACCGTTCTTATGTAGTCCATAAGAACGGGATTTAATCCTATCATAATTAGTCCTCCGATGCTAACTTGTTCAGAAAAGTCATTAATTCCGAACTTATTTTCCCTGTAAGCTTAAGAATAAGAAATTTTCAACGCTTTTTGATAATATTTTGTAGCATTAGACCAACTTTTCCTTGTACATCTTGCCCATTTTGTCTCTGGTTCGTTGAATTGAAATAAATGTTGAGTTGGACATAGTTTTAAATTATTGAAATTCTCAAACAAACAAAGACTAACGATAACGAAGTATCATATCTACGTAGTGGAAAAGTTTACTATACGCTGTATTAATTAAAAGCTTCTAGTATGCCGTAAATCTAAATAATTTTATTCATGCGGTGCGCTGGTCCAGTTCGGTCCTTTCTAGACTGATTGTACTCATGCACGTATGTCCTAAGGCAAATGAAAATCAAATTAAGGCAGGACGGAAATCCAGTCCAGCCTGTTGGGCTTTATTGCATTTAAGATCAAACAAAGTTCTGTGTCGGTTGGAATGTTCTTTGTGTTCGAGGAGACGAAACTTGCCAAGTTTTCAAATTTGTAGAACACGGGAAGATCTAAGGATTACAGGGAACCATATTTCCATTTAAAACTCACAAGACTCGCATCTTAGTATAAAAGGTCCGGGATTTATTGTTTTGACGTTGTAAAATTATTTTATTGTGTCATTTCAAGCTATGCATTGAAATATTGGAATATGGCTGGAATGTTTTAAAAATTTCTAGCTGTGAAATAATATTTTATCTAGCGACAAATTATACACTCATTTGCTGAGGAAACTTGGTGTAACGTCCTGGGTAGATTAGAATACTGATTTAGTTTTTATACAGAAAGTGATTCCCTCCCTGGTAAAGCGAATTAGCCGGAAATAAAATCTTGGCGGTACACCAAATTAAGATAAATTGAATTGTCAAGTGCATCAACGGAAAAGTTAGTTCTTTTGCAAACTTTTAATTGTCTTGGGAAGCAGGACCTTGTGTGCCGCCACGGGTTGAATAACTTTTGTTGTTGACGTTCGTGCACTGTTTACATACTTATTCGGAGTAGAGTCCAAGTCCAAATCCAACGAGTGGAGTAGAGGGGAATGTAATTTCTAACGATTTTTTCTTGCTAATCGCGACTAATGTGACCTAGTCACACACGAATTCATGTGCGCAATATCAAAAGTTCTTTTCTGCTATTCCAGTCATTATTTATTTAGTAAACAATATTCCAGAATATTAAAACCGAGGTAGGTGACCGCTGCATGTGTCGCGATCATTATTTAAATTCGTAGGAAGCAAACAAAGTTTGTTTGTTGACTTTTCCCGTTAGTGTGTTAAAATAAATGGTCTCTGAAGGGTTCTCTGGTGAAATTAAACTAGAGAAGTGTCAAACTTGCGAAACTCCAAGAATAAATATTGATTCAGATTCGGCCTTTACCGCATTTACCGTAACTACTATGAATTAGAAGAACAGTTCTTCAGTTATTTTCATGGACGTGTTTTCAGAAGTGTTAAATTCTTTTAATGACCTAAGTGGTCTTACAGGTCACGGTTCTTTCATTCTGGGAGGGTGTTTCCTAATTCGGTAAATACGGTAAATATTCACTTCCGTACTAAAATCATGAGATAAGTTCATAATTCTCCGAATCATAAATAATTCGGGAATTCTTCCAGAGAAAATTGAAATTTCAGTTATAGTTTGTCCCCTGGGGCAATATTAAAGGAAGCGACGAACGGGATTTCTGATAATAAATTTTTACTACCATATTTCATGAATACACATGAAGCGCTGGAAAATACGACGCCTGAGCTAAAAGCAAAAGGGTGTAAAATTTCAATCAGTTTTAATGTGATCGCATGCCCAGGAATAACGAACCCTTTCATTTACGTACTAAAATCTCTACGTATAATGCAAGCCTCTACCAGGACAAGGTGTTAACAGAAACCACATACCAGTTTTGGCGTTTTGGTGAATGTCTTTCGATTTGTCAAACGTCTAAAGCATAAATGCCCATGTAATTGAGAAGAAAGGTAAACCGTGTTCCTTCAGTCCAAGTTGGGACAATAGTTCACTTATCTGAAACCCACTTTGATTCTCACCCTATGAATTGAGTGAAAATGTCAAGTTGGGTATCACATGGCAAGATCTCAAAGTTGGAAATGAACTGACATTCACGTTCTTCGATTTTCGCACCCAGCCAATTTATTTGTCTCAAGAACACTTCACAAACGTACGTCTAGAGTTAAGTCTAAGTGTTCTCTTAGTCTTAGGTCCTTCCCGAAATGCTAATTCTCATACACGCTGCCAAAATTGTTGGCTTGGGTGCCTGGATCGATATGTGTTCTTTTTCTTGCCACTATTGCACATCTCTCTTCTTTTTTTTGTTCTTTACTTTACTGTAAATGGATTCGAGAACTTTCACTCGAGTGATTCCTCTTCACCTTTTATTACCATTTGTCATATGGGAATACGCTTGTGCTTATGCTTCTAAACTGTTTGTGCACTCCAAAACCTCCAAAATACTTCTGTCGATCCGCTGGAACCTTCAGGCTGGTTTTACTATCAACTTTCTCCAGGACCTCAGAAAAATTGTACGTACTAGAACTGGACGACGGCAGTGATGCGACGCTTCTTGTGGTGCGCGGTGTGTGTGCTGTACCTATGGATTGACATGCACGCCACGCCCGAGCATTTTAGACTCCTTCCTACCAAAATTTCTGCAATGATACTTCTACTTCAACTTCAAAGGAAAAGCGCCGGCCATGTATGTCCTGAATCTAGAATTTCTCCCAGCACTATGTAAGGACTAGAAAACGAAGGGAGACATACATAATAAATATCCTTTTCGGGATGGAATAGAGTCTTCCTTCCTTTCCTCCAACAACTACAGGGTGGTAAATATGTGGTCCATAATTATATGTCATTCATTACCTGGTAAATCTGACGATTGATCTACAATTCTTCATTGCACGTTTCTAACACTTAAGAGCAGTGAAATTTTAAGCTGTCGAAACTCCGACCGTTTTTTGAGTAATTTAGTTTCAGACAAATGAAAAATGATTTTATTCTTGGTGAAAGTTCTCGCCGCTACCGAAGGAGCCACAAAAAGTGAGAGCTAAAAGCAAGTTGCAAAAAGTTTCCCGAATCTGAGAGTTTCCAACCCCATATCCTTTGGAAAACGAACTAAATTAACTTCTGTCGCTTCTCAGCATCTCAAATGTGTCCCCCACAATTTAACTTTGTTCAAATAGTGCGGATTTGCCTCATATGTACCCCCGGAGTATTTCATTTCTTAACCCACCCGACTTCGTATATACGTGGAGCAGATTGGACAGAATGTTTTTCATAAATTTTTAGACGCATAAGTTTTAGAGAATTTAGAATCGTCTAGGTAATTCTTGAGCACACTGAACACATTAAAAAATTAGAAAAACATAATTTCGTATAGAAAACTAAATTATCAGGGTATCAACTTGTTTAATTAAGATTAAGGTGCACCAAGTCGTTTGAAGGACCAGGACTGCCAGTAAGTCCTCTGATACTTTACCGAATGTGAACCAAAATGATTATCATAATATTCTCAACTCTTGGGCTATGACGAATATTGCATGAGTGCTATTTACAGTCATCGTTGATAAGCATCTAGTTTATAATTGGGACCTCGCACAGGAATTGAGAATATTCTGTTTCTGACTAACATACTGCAAATGCAGAGTAACGCACCATCGCGTCAATTCACTTGGAATGAACTGAACTGAAATCTTTTTGAAACCAAAATGCAACGCAATACCCTGAGATAATCTTCATTTGCCCGGGTACACTAGAAAATCCTTATTGCGACTTGAATATTGCAAAAGTAAAGCCCACCAAGCAATAATCTAGACCTTAGAACGGGTTCCAACGTGTTTTTGCTCCCTGGAATTCATCCTGGTGTATGCAGGGAAATCTTATGGAGCTTGTCTTATGTGTACATACATACGTTTTATGACTTTCTCCGTTCTGCTTTCTCTTCGTACAATACACTTGCACTTATGTTGTATGGTCGGACAAAGGACAATATTAGGCTGTAAAGCCCAGATATATCCGAGCCTTCAGAATCGGCTTCTTTTCAATTCTGGTGTCTAAAAATTAATTTTCCCCAGACCGGTCAAACGATATCTCAATAAAAGCATAAAAATATAACGATCGTTGGATTTTTCAATATTTTCGACGTGTTCTTGTAGAAAAATCATTCAGAAATCCTTCTTTTAAGGGTTTTTCCATGACGATTTTCATTCAGCTAGCGCATCGGATTTTAGAGCTAGCTCATCCTCTGTAAAATTCTCTATAAAATGTATCATAATTTTTGACGTGTGTTTGTAGAAAAACGGTTCAGAAATCCTACTTTTCAGGTTTTTTTCATGCCGATTTTAATTTAGCTACGCGTATCGGATTTTAAAGCTAACTCATCCTTTGTAAAATTCTCCACAAAATATTTCTTGCAACTTTTCTCCGACTCCCCTATATTTTGCTGCAAATCGGGATTACGAGCCACCCAATATATGCTTAGATATCAAGTTTTTGTAGTTTCTACAACCCTGTCACGATTGTCAAAAGAAATTTCATTTTGAAATTTCAATAGTTCCAGGTTTCTATAATTTTTTGGAGACGAATAAAGACGAACTAAAGTTCTGTTCTGGAATGAAATTGTTTTTTTTTCATGAGTTTTTCGAAAGTGGACATAAGTCACTGAGAAAGTTCAAACGTGACATGAATTTGGAGCCAAAATTCATCCCTCGTGTATCATAAGGATGAAGTTTGAAGTAAGTTACAAGAGCCCTTATACTTCTCCAGTGACATGCATGGTTCGAGTGGATAGTAGGTGGAAGTCTTTAATTCCCTGTCCCGGGGAAAGAAGTAATAGCTTTATGTTGACCTTAATCCAGGATTGGATTGGATTGTTTGCATTACGCTGACTTGATAAAATACTGGACACGTTAGCTTAATGCAGACATATTCCCAGAAACGATTAGAGTCGTAAAACTCGACCATAATCTGGACGGGTGGAACATTCGAAAGCCTATAGGCAATTTTAGATCCTACTTAGCGAGAAAGTAAAGTAATTTAGTCCTTGGATACTGAAATTCAGTTCTGATAATATTTCCAATGTTACCTTCGCTTTAAAATAATAAATTACATAATTATGTAACTAAGTATGAAAGTTTTAATTAGTTTTCTCGTCACAAACGATATATGAATGGCATTTCTATGTCAAATCATAGGCTGGTCCTATAATTTATGACGTTCATTGAATTTATAACAAATAAAATCTACTCATGGACAATATCCCTCGTAAAATATTGCTTGCAACATAAAAGTCTGGATTTATTTCTTTCCGAAGCTCTTGCGCCAAGGTTATTCCGTTTGAACAAAGAGTTGTGAATATTTGATACTTGCAGTGATGTCTTACTTTATCTGTTCTCTTGTGCGTACTACAATTGATTTATATTTATGAATGACCCCTAGCTAAATGGCTGAAGTGAATTTATGATCATAGTCGAAGCCATGGCTAGTTAATAGGATGTTGTTTTTTCATTCCCTTAGTGCCCTCACTCTGTGTGTTAAACACTCAAGGAGAAAGTTTTTGAAGAGACCCTTTTTATGCCTTTGGTGTAAGTAAACTGCTAACGAGTTAATGAAGAAGAGAAAAAGTTGGAGTTGATTCGATTACCATGTTGACGGTTGAGTGGCTTCTGTGTTAGATGGATAGAATACCAAAAAGTGTCTGCTACTCCACCGGAATTTGATATATAGGGTGGTTCGTAACTTTCTACTCTGACACCAGACGTGGAACAGCCAAAGAACCCCACGCAGTCCGTAAAAAGTGGACTGATGAATTTGGCAAAAACTTTTTCATAGGTTATAGTCACCCGGACAACTTTTGTGAGGGATCTACTCCAAAAATCCTAACCACATGGATCAGATTGCATCAGTTATTAGTTCGGACTCAAGATCAATTTGTCCATCAAATGTGCGTGACGCTTTTTCTGTAACCCTGACTAAAGAAGAGAATTCTGTAAAGGTCTCGTGCATCACCCAGTGCTGAGTAGCTAGCCTTTCTTGCTTTCTCCCATTCTTATCGAATTTTTCTTTTACGTTTCCGTGTGACCGAGTCGACCTTGCTCATCACATAAACCGAGACATTTGCGAAATAAAATTTCGTTACAAGTATTTGTTACCAAGGGCAAAGAATGTTGACGAACTGTATTCCCTTGTGAGTTTTACTAAGAACTGCCGGGAATGACTTTGACGAATTCTCGCAAAAATATAAATGAAGTGAAAAGTCATGTCTCAACTCAGAGTCAACATGAAACGAACCATGAAATAAAGATAAGTCAGTTTGTCTCACAATAATTTATTCAGAAATGTCACAACGAGCCGAGCCATGTAAGAAAATGTTCACGGAATGAATGTTGTCAATTATTGTTTGCCAGAACAGAGTTTAACAATTCCAGATATAAATTTTTGATGCCTATATACGAACATTATTTTCGTTAAGGATCCGGTCAGATCGGATTTTTATTTATCAGACGTGAATAATATATGTATATCCGAATCAGCTAAGAAAATTGTCTGGTCAGGTACTGTAATTGGATTCAATCATATTTTATCCTTCCAAAATTATAGTGGGAGTATTGTGGAATTGCAAGACGTGTGTCCTGTACTTTTTGAAATTCTCTTACAAGTTGCAATACGAGTTTCCAATTTACTCTGCTACCTTATCTTCTGGAATTTCACCACCAGAGTCACATAAAAGCGTGCCATGAAAAAGTTCGGCAATATCCTGGCAACAATAAAATAAGTTTCGTCTGTTATCGAAATAAGAAACTCGTAATCTGAGATTCCAGGTTTTTTTTCTTCAAGTTTATTCTCGTTTAGGCTTTTGCAACCTAACTACAACGAGGAGAACTGATTATCTGTGTGGTTAAACTCCCTAACTTTACGACAGAACTTCCGACTATTATTTATTTTCATATCTTATTGAACAGAAATAGTTCAGAAGTTTTGAACATTTCTCAGGAAACTGAAATCCGTGGAATGAGTTGTGACATTCCCTCATTACATTCCTTTCCTTTCCTAATTCTTAGTAACAAAGTGGAAATAACAAAATATATTTATATGCCTTATTTAGTATCCTTGTATCTTATATCTTCATGCATTAGATGCATACCTTCACATAGAGAGGAAGGATGATGACAGAAGTTGGAATTTTCCAATTCCAATATAGTGAGAATAGGACACCAATACTGTTTATTCGCTTCATAAAATCAAACTAATAGTTCAAAAATAGTTGAGTAAATGGTAAAGAATAGTAAGGAACGCTCTCTAACCAGGACACCCCTCGACATAGCGAAATAGCATAACTCTAGTTATCCAAACAATCGATTACCTCTACGACTTGATTGACAGATTATGCTGTGCTATAAATAATTTGTGTCATGCAAAAATGCGAATTAAACAGTTCATGATTAAACATAATTTTTTGAATTACTTGCAATTTATTTTGCCAATACCAATAATTTTGCAAAGGATTCCTTAACTATGAGGTAAGGAAATATGTCACAGTACGTATTGAATTTAAGTAATTGCTTACTCCAGGATTCAGGCCATTAAAATTATGTGCTGGAAATGTTTAAATTATTATTGGTTTAAGATAAATTCCGCTTCAAAACTAGGGGTAAGTGAGAATTCAAAACGTACAACACGTGAATTTGACTGGTACAGTAAGTTACTAATCTAACTGGGAGGAAAGCAAGAGTAATTAAATATACACAATATGACGAATGAAACCATTAGTTCTAACCACGAGATGTCACTGCTGTAGATCGTGTTAGTTTGAAGTCTGTTGAGTATAACGCTGATTTTGATATTATTTATATCCGAATTAATGAAGAAGTTAAATTAACTAATTTATAGTGACATAGACAAATACCAATTTGGCATGCAGGATAAATGTGTTTAGTCTGGGTGAGGAATAGATGGTGCTGAGAGTAACTCGCATCTTGACACACCCTTCCCAATATGCTGGCAGTATGCCGATGTTTCACAATTCACCATGTAAGAATCACATTGTTTGTCCGAATCCCCACCGCACTTCTGCACAGGTTCGATTAATCCACATTCCTCGCCTACTTTAACAACGCAGCCATTTTTTGAATCCAAGGTCATTAACCGGTCAACGCAATCACAAGTTCCAGAGACACAGGCGAATCCTTTTGTGAAATCGCATTGTCCAACCGTACAATTTTCTCCATGGTTGAGGAGTTTGGCGCAGCTACCCTTAGGAGTTGTATGAAATCCGGGCTCACATTTGCAAACTCCCTCTGAACAACCAGAACCTCTGGTGCAGAAATCGTCTGAACTTAGTGAACAAGGAGAGCCAGCCAGTCGTACACATCGCTTCAGATTGTCGTCATAAATATCGTGGAGTAGGTCGGCGCATCTGCAGAGTCCATCAATACATAGAGTTCCGTCATGGCAGTCCACGTCAAATTCGCATTTGCTCAAATGATGTCCAAAGCACTGATCATTCTTTGCGCTGTATCCTTCTGCGCATTTACAATAGCTACGTCCTATGTAGCTGCTATATTCGCAGTTCGCATTTCTCGAACAAGAAGCGGTTTCTTCGCACCGCTCGGATTCTTTAAGACCACATTTTTGACTCACGGAGCTCCACACCTGATTGTCTTGACAACCGCATGTCCCATTCCCCAAGCACGATAGTCCAGCATTTGGTGAGCATGGATTTCCTTCTTCCTTGGTACATTCTTCTCCATAGTTCTTAATTTCAATGCAGGTTTTTCTATCATCCGAGGATGTGAAATCTTCATTGCATTCACATGTAGTTCTGTAGTGAAATTCAGCACACGCTGAATTGGTTGGACATGCTGAAGAATCCGCATCCGGTTCACATCTTGACCCAATCAAACGACGACATTCCGGTAAACCGGCGTTTGAATCAAAAAATGTCTCCCAATTTCTTCTTTTGCAATCTTCCTCTGAATAACAAAGGGAATCCGTGGGATTGTAAATTCCGGAACCCCGGCACTTGCAGATTCCGTCTTGGCAGAAAAATCCGATCTCTTCGTTACAAACCCCATGTTCTTCGGAACCACATTCTTCCCCATGAGTTCTTAACACCAAACATCTTTGACGATTTTCACTTTCCTGAAAATTTTCGTCGCAGCGACAATTCCCAGATTCGGAGTTACCATGGATTGAACTGTTCTTTGGACAAGAAATTAGATTGTCCTTTAGGGAACTCAACCCATAAGTCCTGTAAGAATTTGCGTTTCTCGCCGTGAGTTTCAGTTTGCACTCTCCTGATTCGGGATCCTGGAAAGCATTTGGATTTCTGTCCTCGCAATTATTTTTGACACAGATTGAGCTTTCGTTATTCCAGAAACTGTTGGATTCGCAATGGCATTTTCCGTCTTGACAAGAGAGACCCGCCTTTTCGGCGCATTTTTCAGAAACTTCACCACTGATATTGCAATCTTCTAAATGTGATCTCGCCTTTTCACATTTCTTATCATCGAGACTTGCAAGAAATTGCCTATTACAGCGACATCCCCACCAATCGCAATATGCATTTTCGGGACAAGTGAATTGTATAGTATTTCTGTCACATCTGGGTTGTTCGCGTCTAGTCTCACTGTTGAAGATTTGTAGAATACATTTTTTAATTTCCGGATTGAAATACGTATTACGGTCTTGACAAAACTTGTCCTGGTCGCAAGAAGGATCGCTCAATAACTTTGGATCATCTGTCGTTAGTTTGCACGGGTCCGCTGAATTTAAGTGCAATTGTAGTAACACGAGCAGTATTTTCGATATAAACTTCATTTTGAGATAGTCGAGAGAAGAGTTTATATTTCTTGAGTTTCAGATGTTTTCAAATTTACAAATGCAAACCTAAGTCTTCCAAGTCGTACGTAATATACGTTTAATTTTAATTGGACATTTATTGGCTCGGATCTAATTATATTTTTAATTGAGAATTAAAGTCATTAATTAACTGAGTTTCGAAGGACAAATTCTAACTAGTTCCGCGAAGTTGTTAGGGAATACAGTGATTGAATCATCCAGTGAATAATTTATTTTAAACTGGGCGGGTGTCTTTTGAGCCGTACACAATTGCTATCCCTTTGTGGTTGTGTGAGTGGATGATCTCACGTGGCTCATTGCTAGTAGTAAAGTTAGTTAGCGTCTTTTATTGCGGTCAAGATATCAGCCTTCCCTGTGGCGCCGTGTATTCCGGTACAATCTTAGAATTGCCTAAATTAATTTATTCCTAGAAACACTTCAGCTCCTAATTTCTGGACTGAGTATGGTCGAACTTCAGCAAACTATGGTCAGATACGATGACTTCAATATCGTGGTGTTTAAAGTACTATTCAAGATGGCGTGTGACCAAATGCTCAAATCTGCAGAGTGGTCAAGAAGTGTGTCTATAACTTCAATCCCGCTATAATAGTTTCGTTGCGATCTCCATATATCCATAAAAAACACTGCACAGCCAAAACCGCTGAACCAAATGAAATAATTTTTATATTGGCAGATCTGAAATTAAATTATCTGAGTCTGTGAAGATTTTCCAAAAAAAAATTTCAAAATTTGAACTTTTTTTGAATTTAAATACGGTAGAATAGAAGCAGCACATGCTCACATGGGTTGAAAGTGAAATATTTTTGGTAGAGGATGAGAATTCGAGGGAAAGTTTGAAAAACTTTTCCTCTCTCATGACAACTTCGATGAATTTGGTCCCGTGTGCAAAAAATTTGAATTGTCAGTTGGGACGAGGATGCGAGTGCGGCGCATGTCATATGGTGATAGGCGGTTAAAACAGGGTGGTTCATAAATTAGATACTACAGGGTGGTCCA
>JAQFYE010001103.1:0-25784 GCA_034694305.1 Protaphorura glebata | reverse complement strand
ACAATAGAATGGCACAAAAGGTGCCAATTAGATGGGTTGCCATTGCCAATGGACTGCAACTTCCAATCTGCAATGCACTACAAGTTAGTTTTTGTTTGAAGGGCAAAATCCTGCCTGTTGCCTTATAGGATTACTTTGAGATGCCTCGGATAGGCTTAATGTCACTCTCTCCACGCAGCCGAAGCGAAGGTATCATCAAATTAATTTGACCTTTTGTATGAACCGAAACGAAACTGGTCCTTGTTTCATTTCCGAACCAGATAGAACGAGTTTGGAGATTGGACTTTGTATTTCCCAGCCAATCCGACCGGGTTACTAAACTTCTTAACTCAATTTTGCTACTTTGAAGCGAAACGACAAAAATTGGTCGGTCTGTCGTGACATAGTGGCCCAAAAGTGTAGACTGAAATTCTATAGATCGATTTTTGGATAATAGTTACTTTTTATTCATTCAAACTTTTTAGATTTAACTGTTGTAAACAATCGGACCACATAGGCTAACAAATTTATTCCTTGGTTCAGGATTTTTTTTCAATTCACAACTATAATTTGATTTGACTTATGAGCTTATGAATTTTTGAAATCTGATTTTGTTTTTAAGTTCACAGCAGGATGTTCTTAAATGTAAAATCAAAACCGGTTTTGGCGTAACACTGGTAAAGGATTCTGCTGGTTTTTACGTCAAAAATCGGAAATGATACAGTAAAAAACTGCATGATCTTATCTTCCATCTTCATATTGTTCAGAAGCACACGGCTGTCATGTCAGTGTGAACTTGGTAGTTCTTTCTACAAATTTTATTTTTTATTTTTAACAAGCGCCTGAGAAGAAAAAATTACTATTATGTTGTACTCGTACTGCGGGAGCAGGTGTGTTCAAGCCGTGCCGTACGCGTTTCGTACGTCCATGTCCACGTCCGAACTTACACCCTCTACCATTTACTTTAATGATAAGAAAAAATTGTTGTCAAGGATTTTAAGGCAGGCATTGTTGGGACACAGGCTTCAAGGCATGTTGACGACGTAACACCATGTGTTCATAATAATAGTGTGCCATAACATCCATTGTGTTACAAAACGGTAATGGTAAGGTTGAAGATAAAGTAGAGAAAGGACGCTGGACGGAAATATTGGAATGGAACTGAAGTTGACAGGGCGACCGTGTGACCTATTGAATCACACCATAGCCAAAAAAAATCAAAGGAGCGAGAAAGTTGCTCTCTAGATAAAATGGTCTATAGACATATTTCGCCACATCGACATGTGTCCGAAATGTTAGAAATTCACTGAGCTCTAATATGTTTCCAAATTTTGAAAAAATGATCATATTAATTGAAATTCGATGTAAGGGCTGCTGTTTTTCCTGTAAAGATTGCGGTTGCTTTCGATAAGAACTAAGTATGGGACCTCTAGTAGTAGGAAAAGACTCCAGTGGAGAAAATATTCTTTCAGAAAGGTTTAAGTGAGATATACATTTTGTAGAGAATTTATTATTGAGACTTTGACCTCGGTTTAGTATTTGAGGTTGGAATTAGTGAAACGACTGGAAATTCTTGAGGGGTTAATTCAATTAAACAAAGTTATGACTCTTAGTCACACTGAGACAGTTTGATATAAGCAATAAGTTTATTTTCAAAGAATTTTAAAAATTAATGTTGACGTTTGGTTTGATTAATTTGACAGAGTCCACCCCCACTCCAGCATCTGGGATCTTTGACTCATATCAAGAGTGAGCAAGGGAATTTCTACACATATGCTGTTTCAACAGATAATTCCCAGGACCTGATCTTGTATGCGAGTAGTCAGACGGATGGAACTATGGATTTTCTACTTGATGGTGAGTTATATATTTCTATACTCCAAGCATTAACCTATAGAACATTAAATATTGCATGACTAGACTTGACGGGATAGAACCGTCACAAAAGTTGTTCTGGAGGTCAATATCAAAAATTAGCGAAATCCAACAGTGCTAATCCCCGTAAGATGTTTGCAGTGTTCATTTCTAGGAAACTTCAAAGATCACTGGGGAGAGGAGAAAGTTAGACATTATCCCTGGGGTTAAGAATAATTTGATATGAATTTTTTGAAGGCATAATGAGTAAATACATAAGATAAAGTGAGGGTGGATGAGAATATATAAGTAAGGAAGAAGAATACCTTTTAAGAATATTAATATTAATATAATGTTTCTATCCCTCACATTCATTTGAGAGGTAACATTTTTGTGGAGTCATTGTATTACACAATAGGGGAATCGTCCCTCGATTAAAGAAAGAACCATCTCAGTCTAGTCAGCACATTAATTGTAAGAGGGGGAAGTGCGATACTTTAAGTGTGTATAGGAAATGGAAAATACCACAAAAGATCCAGTTCGGACCACATTCTTTAGATTACGGGAAATAATTGCTTTCTAGGATCAATATAATAGATTGCCATCAAAGTCGACACAATAGGTTCTGCTTCCCTAACTCCTATAGGCAATACAGACAGTCAAGATTCCATTATATCACCCACAGCTAGTGCTAGATTAGAGTCCGAACCCAACTACTAGGGTAAAAATAGCCGACATTTTCAGTCCCTAGTCGGTTTCCAAATCCTTACCTTACCTACAAATTTACAAGGAAAATATTTCACGTGTAAAATTTAAAAAAGGCTAAAATGTTTAGAATTTGTCGTTCCAAATCTCCTGGACACTGTGTATTTGGATAATCTTCTTCACAGCATTATATCCTACTTCTAGGGTACCTCTCCTAGGCCAAATTCTCTGCTAGAAATATACGGTGTTTGTGACCTTACCGTATAGGCGATTGTCAATTAGCCAATGCATTTCATTTTTTCAATCGCATTATATTTTGAGATTTCAGCACAATATGTGAATTTGGAACGTTTCAGAACTTTCTGGGAGTGAAAAACTTGTCTGCCGATAAACTGGTCAGGACACTTCAGAAAATCCCTCTGATTAGTGTTTGAGTTAATTTGATAGGCGATAGCTTTATTTTTGGTTAGATAAACTTTTCAGTAAACTTTTGTAAGCGGGTGGACCGTTCGATTTTTACGCGAGAGGCAGATTCCTTGTCAAATCACACAATGTGTGTAGTACCGTACTACATTTTCCTCTCAGCAAGACTATAATTGTAAAATTATCCTTTTTTTACGCGTTTCGTTTCATGTTTTATGACCCATTCCTTCTTTTTTCTATTATACAAAAACATACAAGGAGTCGATTAGGGCAAGGGACGTCCATACGTACGTACGTAGTTGCGTCTCATGTGTCGTGCTAAAAAATCAAAGTCAAACAATCTCAGGGTTAATTTTTGCTCGTGTTTTTATGTACTATATGATTTTTGCATGACGACCAACAGAAACAGAATCTTAAAAAGGTCAACCGGAACGGCCAATGTGCTACATATATAGGGCAATTTTCAAGCTTTTGGACACGCATTGTAATACAACATGCAGATACATGAGTCTGCAGACAATCGTGAGATATGATCACAAAATGTGAAATTCTGGTGAAAGTCTACTTTCACTGGATTACTCTGTTTTCTTATATCACGAATTATTTTCACCATTTAATAAAAATGAGAAAGAGGTATTTTGCTGTGGAATTTTCAATGTTTTTGGAATATCCAACTTTCCAGTATTGTGACGCTTTTATCTTGCATAGGCAGGAGTTTTTCCCACTTTCGATTTCATAAATCAGTAAAGCCAACTAGTGGGGTAGGGAAGTCGAAAACCACGAGGCTACAAAATGATTTTTAAAAAGGAATCGGATATGATGGCACAGTAATGCATTCGAGGTGAATTAACGTAGCATAGCCTCGTAGAAGTAGATGATAAGCCATCATTTGACACAGAATGTGTGATATTTGAATTCTGTCATGGCATAACTCAGGATAGATAACAAGCCCCCACTGTTTTTTATACTAGAAGATCTTTTAATGTTATGAACCACCCTGTAAATGTACACCTGAAATCAAGATATATCAAAAGTGTAAAAGGTCATCAATTTAGTCCCGTCAAGAATGCTCTAAACCGTGTTTCTCTCGTTTTTTTCAAATTTCAACATTGTTCATAAAGGCTATTTAAGGAGTTGATCCGTGCATTCGTTGTGCGTGCATGGAAGGCCGTTCAGCACGTTCGATATTTCTCAAGTGTCATTTCCGTAACGGCGTCCGTCGTATCCAACCTAAATGGTTTAATCTGAGTGCCACGCCATTGGACTACAACAGACGGACTGTACATGGACCTGTGCATGTTCTTTATACTATTTTGAAATGAGGAAATTGCATGTTCTCAAGTCATTCGTAATATTCTTTTCGTTCTTTCATCCTATTTAAACTATTGCTACTGACTTGGCTGCTGTGTTGTGTTTTGTATTATATCATATCGTGTAAAAAAACCCAAAATGGGTTTTACTACTCCTTTTTCAGGGTATTTAGGGCTTTGAGATGGGACAATAAACACTTTACCTTTACCCTTCATCCAAATGCCCTAGTTGCATAATATTACATTAGACCGGTACCCGGTGTGCGTGCATTTTACAAGGGAACCATTTTTGATGGTCAGATTGAGTTGTTTTTCGTTTGTCTTAACTAGTAAGAGATGGAGAAAAACTTTTTCTTAATTAAATTGCACGTTTGAACCCATTACTCCATTATAACGATTGATTCAACTGTATAAGTTACTCTTAGCGCCTCCTAGTGACACGACGGGGACGTGCGTGTGACCACGTACCTAATCTGACCTTAGGAGACATAAATGTAAATATTTTTCGACCTTACCAGAATTTTACACTGATCGCATTTTCCTTGTGGACTGGAACATGAACACGCAATGTAAGGAAGGAATATAATCAACCGAGTCAGCAAAATGACAAAGTTAAGCACTAGTTATTATAATTGGGTGTGAGGAAAAATAAGGCGCCGGAGTTAAGGAGACAATTTATATTGCAGAGCCATGCAATGCAATGCACTTTCTACGAATTATGAAAATCGTAAGTTATAGTTATAATAGTACATGCATATTTCTGGCCTGGCTGCTATTTAAATTGGGTTTTTTATATAAGAAGGAAATGCAATCCCAATGTTATCCTAAGAATTAACGTCGTTGACAGTTATTGCAAACCATGCTCATAATTTAGAAATGATTTTGTAAAAGACTCATATTGAGACGTAATTATTATCAAGTAGATTTTTTAGCCTTTTTTTTTAGAAAGTCACTGATACCTAGTCCTCTTTCAAGGTTTCAAACGCTATGATCTGAGCGGTTTTGGTATAATTATGCGAAAAATGTCGAAATGCATTAGTTTTCACTTACACCATAGACAAAATGTACCAGAAAACACATGTTCCCGAAAAATTCCTCAAATATACGACAATAGACACAATGTGATCCCATGATCTCTATTTTGGAAATTCGGTGACCCATATTTGTACTGGTAACGCCCATCAATAACTCTAACTCTCAAGGTTGGACTAATTCCCTTTAGAAACTTTAATCTAAGCCATACGTTGAGCCGTAGCTGTTCAACTTAAAGCCATGCACCACTGCAATGGACTGCCGCCCTGTTTCCTAAACTGATAAAAATCCGCCCCGAATCTGAAAATCTGACGAAGTAATTTGATACCATTGGATTGCATTGCTTCCCGCCTTGTCTTAGGTCTTAAGCATTTATTTAGAGACACACTTCTACTTCCAACACTTTGGTTCTTATCTCTAGTAAATTACATTGACTGACTCAAGAGATAACAAGTTTTTATGTTGTATCGTAATCACAAAACCTACGCGCTGAACGTCGTACTTCCAAATAATCTCCACAAAATGTGTTGAAGGAAACAAATTGATGACAGACGTCTGGCCCAAGTCTGAGTCTAAAACATTACATTATTATATTGCACGTAGGGTGGTTCATAACCAACATTCTCTTATAGCCATGTATAACTGGTACCCCTAGTAGTAGGGAAAAACTACTGTTCCCAAATATTCTCTACATTTTTTCCAGATCGAATTGTCTGTAAAGCAAATACTGTTTTCCAAATTTTTTGGAAACGCCCAGGTGTGCGTGCGTGGATACAGTGAGTTTAGAGTAATTATTTATGAACCACCCTGTAACATCCGGTTCAGGTACTAGACTAGACATGGGTTGCGTGTCGCAGAATTTTAACCATGACCTTTTGGAGTGAAATGTTGTTTTGACTAGTGGATTTATATTTTGGTGTTTTTCCTTCTCTTTCCTTTAGGTGAAAATGGTGGATCTTCCCGAGAGAGTGTTGCGAATCTATTGGATGAAGGACTTGGCACTTCTTTAGATGGAACTGATGAAATCTCTTCGATTCATTCGACCTTAGGACGAAATGACTCTGGTGAGCAATATTTTCTGATCTCTTCCACAAGTTTATTTACACTTGTATGTTTCAGGCAGTCTGCCAAATCACCAGAGAGGTCAAATTCTTCTATCGCCCTTTAAGCCAAGAATCTTGTAAAGATGAGTCGTTGGGGTTACATATTGTTCATACATTTATTTTCTTGTCATTGTGCCTTATTGTCACACTTATTTATTGTCTTACGTTCCAGACACACTTTGCCACACGTTTAGCCTTCAGAAATATATAAAATTCGAAAATTGTTTACACACATACTTCAATTTGTCATAATTTTTGGTGCACGAACGTCGCTCTGACAATTAATTGTTCCATAGGACAAAATTTTTAAATATTAAAAGCATTTTAGCCGGAGCCGCACATTTTTTGCAATGCGTGCTTGAAAGTAGAGGAAATACGGGCAAAATTTGATCAAATTTTGTGCAAAGTAGAAACTTTTAAAAAATCCGAGATTTTTTGTTACTTTTAAGTTTGAAAATCGTCAGCATTGGAACCACGAATTAACGAAATGATTAAATTTCCTTATTGACCTCTAGACGGATTCTTCTAGTTTTCTACAACATGTGTACAATTTCTAACCATCTAGTCTTCGACTCTGTAAAATGCTTCTTCCCACTTGGTACTTTATGTACTTGTCTTTCCGTTTCTTTTTTTATCAGAACGTGAGATCTCTTTCCGTCCATGTATTATTCTTCCTTCCTATCTATATATTTTTTCTTCTGTACGTAGCATACATAGCTCGTCTCATTTCAATTCAACTCCGCGTTGGTTTCGTTAACTTTGTTGGTTTGAAAAGTAAAGAGGATGGAAGGGGAGTTGAATAATAGACTTTGCGTTCAGTTACATTCGTGGTGGTGGTGTAAGGCGAGACGTTCCTTTGTGTCTTTTCATCTCTGTACCTATGTATATTTTCTCCTTCCAAGTGACAAGAGCGCGTTTGAGTATAATGATCCCTTTACTAGGGTCGGGCGTGCCTGAGGGATCGAACCCTCTCGTATTACAGGGAGAATAATTGATAAAACTTTTTTTTTAAATATTTTCTCTTGTTGTTCATTCTGTCTTCGAGAATTTTGTGCGTTAGTGAACATTTTCTGCATTTCAGCTGTTTTAGCTTCAAAATGACAAATTTTCTGTCACAATATCAACCTGCTGCGAATTTTAGGTAGGATTTAAGGTCTTGAACCTTTTGTACTTTCTCCGGCAGTATTTGCTTTCACCGGCCATTTGTACTTTCTTCGGCAGTATTTGCTTTCACCGGCCATTTGTACTTTCTCCGGCATTATTTGCTTTCATCGGCCATTTGAACTTTCTCCGGCAGTATTTGCTTTCGTCGGCCATTTGAACTTTCTCCGGCAATATTTGCTTTCACCGACCACTTGTGCTTTCTCCGACAATATTACCTGGCGCTAACTATGCGTACTTTCTCCGCCGCTGCGGATTTTTACCGACTAGATGTACTTTCTCTGCCAATGTGGACTTTCACTAACCAAATGAACTTTCACCGATAATATTTTAACCGAAAATTTCTACTTTCTCCGACAATATTTATATTTTTACAGCACTGACTACGACATTTTTACTTTTATTGGCCGTATAGACTTTCTCCAGCAATCTTTACTTTCATTGACAATAACTAACATTATTTGACATTGTTTACCTTCTCGGAAGTGTAAACTTTCTACAGCACTCAGTTTTGTAAATATCGTAAAAGGTATACCTGCAGGGGGTTTATAAATTCGGGAGGGAACGCCTACCTTTTTACCCAGGTAAATAACAGAGTACAGACTTCCCGACTTGACTATAACCACAAAATATTATATTTGTATTCCCGTCGTTAGATTTGTGTCTAAGGAAATCTTTCTTTTGTTGTTGTCTATTCCGGGTATCAAATAGAAGCCTTTGAAGCCTTCGGCGAAACGGCTCAAATGATTCCAGATTTAATAAAAGAGATTATTAAGTCTTATTGTATTCGAGTCACTGGCTTTTACCTTATTTGAGAAAGTGCGTTATAAACAATGTGCTTGAAACATTGAAATTTGCAACCTCTCAAATGTAATAACTCCCTGCGTACTCCATAGTACACAATTCTAAGAGAACTTCACTAGGATTTCCATATATTTCTCCTATTAAAATTACTTGTTCCAGGCAACAGGTAAAATCAGACAACTAATTAAAAAATAACATAAATTTTATAGGTCTAAAGTTGTCCTTTTTCGGATTTGGCTGTTCTAAAGTTGAATCCTGAATTTGCGAGGTCCAAAACTTGCCAAGTTAATTTATTTAGCCAATTTTTAAAGGAAAGACTTGAATTTGTCCATTTGGCCTTGTCCCCACAACATATTAAATATCTGGGGTGTCGTAAAGATACCCGGGTAGTGTGATAATACCCGTTTCCTTCCGATTGGACGGACGCGTGGCCGTGGTTCCTTGGTTTGGCTTAAGGACGATGATGAGTTGGGAAATAAGAGACTCATCAGAGTTTATAAGTTCGGATGAGTGTACACAATAGAAGTAGTAGACGTCGTAGTATTTACTACTATGTAAATGACTCCAAAGGATAGATGGAACTCAAACTCCTCATTACATCTTATCTCAAGGGAAAGAGAAAGGGTTAGACCCCTTATTGCTGACAAGGGATCGACTTTAGTCGTCAAAATTAGTCAAATTTAAAAATAAAAAGTATCACACCAAGTGTCCAAAATTCCAAATACAAGTAAGACGAATTTGTCGGCTGATGAATTTTTTTTATAGCTAGAAATTTTGGGATATTAGTAGGAAAAACTCCAGTACAGAATAAATAAGAAACCACCAGAAACAGTCAAACGGAGTTGAACCTTCCAGAAAGTTTGATACAGGATACCTAAAATGATTACTCCTGAAGATTTTAGCCGGGCACTCGCTGATAAGTCAATTTTAGATTGAGAGTACCGAATTTTACAAGGAAAGTGGTTCCCTTGTTAGAGATGAAGATTTGGGTAGCTACTGTATTATTGAGCTAACCGGAGCGGATAAATTCTGTTTTATGCTGTGTCAGTGCGTGCATAAACATTGTACTAAGGTGAAGTCGTTATGAAGGGAAGCGGAGACGGTTACGGAAGGTAGTGCCTACTCATCCTATGTTACTTATGGAAATTTCGGTTAGGAATGATCTCTGAGTGGGCTCTTGAGCATTAGGATCTTAGGTTATTATGCTAAGTCACTCCTAGCAATTTGGATATAGCAAAGGACCCATTTTCGTATCTTCGGCTCTGTCTGGAACTCTGTTTGGATGAGAGAATTTGGAAACTGGAACTGGAACAGTATATTTAGCTCCACGTTACCTTCCGTTGTATTTTCTCTTGCATAATGCAATCTTATGTTATGGGAAATCTCTAACGGTTCCCTTCGGTTTACAAAGAACCCAACTGTTTTAAAAACAACATCAGCTCGGGTACTTACAAAACCAATTTCTCTGTTTACTGCGACTTACACTTTTGCAATATTAAATTCTTCCAAAACCTTCTGGCCTACTTTTTCAAGGTTAGGCTTGGAAAACCTCTTTAGTACGAATTTATGGGCCCTTAAGGACAACTACGCCCAGTCATTGTGTTTTAGGTCCATGTGTGCATTTTCAAATCACATTATGTTGAAAGATAAACTTGCGAATTTAAAATAATGTTATATCGAAATCTGCGTTCCATTTGATTGCCGAATTTATATATTTGTCCAAAATTCGTAAAGTATTTTCGAAAATTTTAGCAATCCTTCGTGGTGTGACATGGTATGGTAAACCTGGCTAAAAATGACCACATTTGGAGAATGAAAAAGTCTCCATCAGTGGGTGGGGTCGGCGAGGCGCTTTGCATGCGAACTTTTATCACGTCTCCCCTTGAATGGGGACTTTTAGCCTGGTTTACCCTTGAATGGGGACTTTTAGCCTGGTTTACACTTGATTGGGGACTTTTAGCCTGGTTTACCCTTGAATGGGGACTTTTAGCCTGGTTTACCCTTGAATGGGGACTTTTAGCCTGGTTTACCCTTGAACGGGGACTTTTAGCCTGGTTTACCCTGCAAATTGATTCTTGTAGGAAGGAGCGTCTTTTCCAAACCTATCACTTTGCCTCGATTTGATTGAATTCCTAAGGAACAAACCAGAAGAGAGCGTTTCGTTTTCATTGTTTTTGTCCAAGGCCGAGGTTATTGTCTCAAACTGTTGTGCAAGAAACTCAAGCATTTAGTCCAAGTCTAGTCTAAAATCACAACACATTCTGTCTTGGAAAGTGTTTAATTAATAATAACCTTGTCAGAGCGTTGATTAATGAAATGATTACATTTTGTGGAGTTGATTTGGGGTGTTATTTCAGAGTTATTTCTTAGACAAGAGATGAAGGCGGCAGCCGTGGCGGGCGTCATCTCGGCCCGTTGACTAATATTTCAAATTGTCTGATGTTTCCTATTCCTAGGACTCTAATCATATGCAGGGCCATGAGTCGAGTAACATTTGTTTATCTCCGCACGGCACGGGCTGTGTCTCTGGAATTGTTTCCCTTCTTCGGACTTATGCCCGCTTTCTGGAGAATAATTCCATTTATTTGTGGCACAGGGTGGCATTTCTGTACCGTTGGTAATTTTAGGTAGAGATTGCACGAATTCTTTGGATTACTGGCCTTCTAGTCAAAATACTATGTTGAAAAGTTGGAATTCTGCAAGATCTTGCGAGGCATCTTTGGCATCATAAGCATAATATATTTTGAAAAATCGACATTGACTTTTTTGACATCACTGCACTTTTTTTCGAGTTTATACTTCAAAAAATCGACTTCTAATGAATTACCGTCCGAAGACTAAGGATTTCTTGTGAAAACCATTATTGGTATTTTATGAAAGATATGCAAGATCTCTTGCTGAATAGGAGAAAAAAATTGATGACGAAGCCCGACAACTTTAATAAATTCAATCTTTATGGACACGAGGCTTATGAGGAGGGTTGAAAAACATTTGTCACAGATACTATCTTTGCAACATTTCTCCACAGAACGGCTGTCGATTGACACTTGACTGATTCTGAAAAAATTTCGACTCCCTCAACTAATATGTATGTTTTTCTCCAATTGTGCTTTTCCCGTGCCATCTCTTGACGTAATGAAAGTCCACCCAATCTCCACGAAAATATACGGCGATATTTGACCATATTTTGTGGTGAATTTTAATTAATGTGTGATTCATTCTCAAAAATTAAGAGGAAGGTCTGTCGTTACAGCCACAGTGACACAATACTTGGGTGAAAATACATATTAGCCACCCTGTAGTATTTCTAAATCTAAGGACGTGTCGGAGACGTGAGACAGACGAAATAGAAACAGTCGTAGCAGGCTGGCATGTCCTTGAAGAGATTGTTAAAGCATTTTGTGATTTTGGCGAGATGTTGAGATGGATTTAAGCTGATGTTGCAGTTCGGTCGCTTCGTTCCGCGTAATTCCTATTCTAAATGGATAGTAACGACGTACATAGTTTGTTTGATTTTGTTTCTGGAGAAAATACCAAGGCAGGGAGGACTCAAAACTCTCGACGACGACTCGGGAGTGATTAATGGTTTATTGTAATTAAGATTTGGATTTTGGGGAGACAGAGAGGGAAAGGAAGGTGCCTTATTAGATTAGGACCATCCTCATTCCTTCGTATCCAGCAAACAACAGTTGTAAAGTAATTCCAACTCACAAGGGAAATTAATGAGTTGTCCAAATTTTAGTAAGTAAAGCAAAAAGTAAGCTTTCTAACACACAAATTTTACGTCGATAGACGATTCCTTGTGAAACAAAATTGTAAGTTAGACCAAAGTTGCCTTATTCCTTCGTGGTTGTGGTTATTTGCTCAGAATACTAATAAGATGAAGAAGGAAGGGTTTTGATGTCGCCAAATATTGACGCCACTCTGTTGTGTATACACAACGTGGCCAAGGAAAAGGATGTTGTATTCGCTTCCATGTCTAAAGATTAATTAGATGAAATCATTTTAAATATTTTGTGGTCATAAATATCCTGCTCTCCAAGACAAGAGTAGGTTAGACTCGTGTAGGGATTTAGTCTCCTGCCTCAAGGAACCCAGGTCGAAGTAATTAGTCATCTCAAGTAATTTCAGAAGAGATAGGATACAAACACAACAAATGCAAATGCAAATGCAAATGCCTTGAGTAGAATTCGAGTAGTACATACGATATGTTTTGAACAAATGCATATGGGTTAGCCAAAATCCTGCTTCACTTAGGATTCAGATGAGACACATTTTTCTTAGCCGAAATGGCTTTAATTCCCAACTACAAATGCGATGCTATGATTGTCCCTCGTTTTTCACCATTTGTTGGTCATTTTGTTCAGAAATTGTACAATTTGTCTTATTTCTGCTTGTTTCTGAGAGCACGACTTATGTTTTTTATGGATATTGTGTCTAATGGTAAAAATGCTACCGTCTTACCATAATGGCACCTAATTTATGGCTCTCCCTGTTGAATTAGAGTCAAGAGTTTGGGACAAGTATAAAATCCATTTGCGATATTGTCATAAAATGCGAATATTCCAGGAGTACACCTATGTATTGATTGTCTTACGTTCCAGAAACACATTTCTTTCTAGGAACGCCCCTCGTAGATGGGAAGTGTTCGAGTCAAGAAGTGTTTGCAATTTGAATTTTCGAAGAAAGAGTTGTGTCTCGTGAAATATTCGCATTCCAAAGCACATGCTTTCTCTTTTGCGAATTTGAATATTTCTGTTCATCCATTCCACAATCTCTTGAGAAATGTCAGTATTGCGTATGGCCAACCCAAATTGTGTCCTATTTATGACAGCACTCTTGGATTCGACATTTCTTTGCGTTACTTGAACTACATAGGTCAAAATTTCATTCTCACTCCCGCACGTACATAGTAAAATGGAATAGAACTGAATTGAATAGAAAATGGTGGGTGGGAGTATGTAAGTGAAATGATATTGAAATGAGGACAATGGACAAGAAGATATTTTGAGATGTGTCCGGAGTAGTAGGTAGAGTGGACGTGGACATAAGATGAGACTCCACTTCACCATCATATATTGAATCCTATCTCTTCAACGAGAGCTCCTGTCAAAAACCTCCATTCAAATCAAATGTGAGGATCCAATGAGCTAGACAGAATTCAAGTGGTCCTTCACTTCACTTTTCCACGTCATACTATTCGGAAGTTACAGGGCGTTTCATAATAATAACTTGCATAATATAGAATAATGTGTTTCTCGAAGTAGATCTTGAAATTGTTTGGTCAGTTTAAAGAAAGTTGACTTTCACAGTACTTTCACCACTGGGCTTTCACTTAAAAGCATCCCTCATCTTATACGTGTGTGAAAATAAACCTTCCTAGCACGGTTTGTTTTTTAACCATTGTGCATGTCCGCAAATGCATTAATACTTTACTAGTGATATGTTCATTGATTGCCTAACATTTTAGACACTCTCGCACAGCGAGAAATCTCTGGATTCCTATATTGAATTATTCCTCTGATCCGTTCCACACTGTATTGTTATGCATTTACGCACATTATGACCACCTCTAAATTCACTATCTTCTCTTCTCAAATAGAATTCTGAATGGGCACTTCATTCCAAGTTTTAGTTCTAGTTCTGTGTCTCGTTGGTTAAATAGATGAAAGTAGATAAAACAATACAACTCAAGTTGTTTGGAAATACTCAAGTCGGAAGTGACTACGCGATACACGAGACTTTCACCGGAGATTGACCGGCCGAGATATTTCAAAATTTGAGCGTACATTTGATATTTTGTATACTTTTATCTCATTCTCGGTAGAAAGTAAGTGGAGCATTGGAGTACGTGATCGGTCTATTTTTTTTCAGTTTGAAATCTCCGTCGATGGACATATTCTTTGTTTTTTCGCTTGTCCATTGGCAATTTCAACACTCCTATCCGTGAAATATTTTAATTAGAACTCAGAGAAGGTACCACAGTCCAAGGGTAAACACACATCGAATCGGAAATATTTGACTATCGATACCTATTGAAAATGTTTGCCGAATTGATTACACCAAAGGTGTAAAAGACATAGTTTAGTAGTTGGGTTAGGATTGGAATTACAAAACCGAATTTTACATCTTGAACCCCCTGCCATCCCATGCCAGATGCCAGTGCAATATAAATCGAATAGCTTTTAGTAATGATGCCTTTACAGAGTGAGCTGCACTGATTCCAGTTTTCCGCATTAGAGTTTCTCCGGCTCAATTTGCACAGAATTGAATTGAATTGGATTGTATTGCATTTTATTGGAAGTTAAAACGAAAGGGAGAATGGAAGAGAAAGAACTTGACACTAACTTAACATGAGTTTAAAAGTGCTGAGAAGAAAATCCCTTCGAGTCATACGGTATTAAAACCTTTTTAGTCTTTTTGAAACGAAGGGTGTATTTGAAAGGGGAAAAGAATTTAGTGTAAAGTAGTCCGACTCTCACAAGGTACACTTTTCCAGTGTCAAAATTTTCTGTGACTAGGTTTTTCTCGTATATTTCGATTGCTTATTGCGAACAATGCATTTATACGATTTTTTCGTCGAATTTTCTACACTGGATTTTAGAAATCTGTACAGAAAATTCGTGAATGGCCGGAATAATGGGTACGATCGTCAAATAACGTCCCTTGTGAGATTGGTAGTCATATAGTGGAATACGGAGACGACTGTGCCAATGGTGCTTCCTATTTCCTATTCTGATTCAATAAAGTGGAAGTCAGTTGAGTTCCATTCCATCCTTTCCGTTCGGGAGTATTTTCCCAAGATGAAAATGCATTTGGTGGATCTTTAGGGAAGTTCGTTCGTATTTATATTCCACTACATACTGAGAGTGAACTGAACTATCTTTGCATGAAGAAGAAGCGCCACTCTTATTTTATGTCTTTTGTATGCATGCGTCTCTATCTTCCCGATTCCAGTTCAGGAGGTTCTTCCTCAGAAGATTAGCATTCAGAGAGAAAGGACTAAGAAGATTAACTTGAGACTTTGAAAGAGATTTTATTTTTAAAGCGCCGTTCAGAATAGTGACTACTCTAGACCTAGACTAGTTCTAGAGACTACGACCGACTGGTAGTAAAATATTTCAACGCACGAAGGGCTCGCTCCAACTTCACTTCACGTTCAACTTCACAAGAAAACAAAATTGAAAGTAAATGAAAATTATTGTGAGATGTGTGACGTGTGAGAACCCTCGGATTGCAAATAAATGAACCCAGAATTTCCATACTTTCTTTATATCTGTTACAGTTATTTCCTTCATGTTTGGTGTGGTAGGTTGAGTACCGGGCTTAATTCACCCGGTCCCAGGTTCAATTCCTCGTCTGCCCACTTCCAAATTCCTTGTACGACTGGGTTTTCGCACGGTATTTGGGCATCAGACATCGTAGTTTTATTATCTGGGTCGATGGGGCCTCTAGAGAAACTTCTCCAGAGAAAAGTCACCTTTCAGACCTACGAGCCGAGAACCCGTAAAGCAGATAAAGCTCGTATTATATTTAAATGACTATAACAGTGCATTTAATATAATGTATTGACTAGAACATATGAAACACACGTTCAAATTAATTTTTGAGCAGCTGAGTCAAACACCTTGAAGTTGATTGTGTGGAATGTCCATATTTTTGAAATTAATTTCCCCCACGTTCCATGAAGCAAGCAATATTGAATTGAAGTTCTGTAGAAGCACACAGCACACTTGAATTGAGAATAATTGATAGATCCCCTTTTTTCCTTCTTTTTTTAAGGGAATACAAATACATATGGATGACGAGCTCGTGTTCTGTTCGTGTGTTCCATTCAATAGGATTTTTCTGGGTTGAGTGAATGGTTGCATGGCATTGAATTGCATTCGTCTTCATGCTCCATCAATTGCATTGCATTGCATTTCACTACTCGCCTTTCAATAAAAGAATCAAATCTGTTCAGTATTCACATACCTCTTATGGACAAAAACTACGGCTTTCAAACGTGGCCTGGCCTTTCTACTTTCCCCTGCTTTTCATAAAAGCATATGCCCAAGGAGTTTTTTGGACCCCCTTACAATTTCACAATTCTTCATAAGAGTTTTACAATTTGTGTCGTCTAGTATTACTCGGATTAATTCGGTTCGTCAAGCCCGCTAGGCAAATGAAAAATATCCGCGTATATTTCGTAGTAATAGAGTGCCGGACTTCAATCCATCCGCTCCTGGTTCAATTCCTGGTCGGCCAACTTCCCAATTCCTTGTACGGCTGGGTGTTCGCGCGGTAGTTGGTCCTCAGAGGTCTTGGTTTAATTATCTGGGTCTATGGGACCTGTAGAGTAACTTCTCTAGTGAAGAGTCGCGTATTTGATATCAATTCAGGCATTAGGATCCAAAAATTCGCTCAGCTGATAAAGCATTTTAAGAATTTGTCTAACTTTCGTCAACTGATGTACGAAATTTTGTTTGGCTTTTGATCTTCAGCATAGATTTTTGATTTATTGTTGATTTATGATTGCCCTTTGAAATAAAACTCAAACATCGTTTTGGTAGATCGATGTTTACAAGATTCGTTTAAGAGTATGTTCGATTATCGCTTTTGTCTTAAAAATGTCTACCCTGCTCGTAATCCGAAAAGATAAATTTTTTGGGGCCGTCACAAGATGAGCCGAGGAATTATTGATTTTGCCATTAGAGGCGAATGGAAAAACTAACATGAAGAATTCTAGTGTATGTACCATAGTCATAGTACCAGTACCTTCAGATCCTTCTTAACTTCTTTTTCTTTCTTCTCTTAAACTCTCACATTTTTCTTCCCTAAAGTCCTTGCGTTAAATGCTCTATGCTCTCTCTAATGGCCAAAAAATTATTTCTCCTTTGTCTTTTTTTTTACACTCCCGGTCCCCATCACTTATGTAAGTGTAAGCGTAAGCTATAGCATGCATTCATCTCCCGCTAGGACTGACAGAAAACCCGGGTAGTAGAATCAACTAATGGAGTTCTATTTCTACTTACTCTGGAGATATCTACACATTCACACACACACGCCTGTCAGTCCATCCCTAAAGTCATCCAGTTATCTCCTTCTATACGCCGAATTTCGACTTTTCACATTACATGGATCGCATCCGGTCCAATCCACCAACATTTATAACTAATGGAACTCAAATATAGTCTAAATAATTCAAAATTCACAGCATATCTCTAGTACGAGTGCAGAAAAATTTAAATGAACTCTCTATATAACGAACTACCCAAAATTAGGGCTCAAGATAGTGGAAAAATAAGAGTCAAGACAGCGTAGTAGTACGGGTTTCCCATCTGTTACCTGTTGGGACGGGGTTCGATTCCCCAGGTTTGTTATATGAAAGATAGCCCGACTTTTCCAATACTGTGAGGTTTTTACCTTCATGCAGGGTTTTCTCCCACTTCCGCTTTCATAAATTACTAAAATGTCCTAATGGGGTAGGAAAGTCGGAAATCCGAGGCCGCCAATGATGGTTAAAAAGATTTAGGGTGTAGTGTAGTAATAGTGCAGTAATATATTTGTCAAAATGCGGAGAATATTGAAAATGCATAGCAGTGTTGGGGCTTTCTACCTCGTAGAAATAGGTGATACGCCATAATTTGACAAAATATTGTGTGATATCTGAATTCTGTCATCGCACAACTCAGGATAGATAAGGTCAGAGTATACATATAATATGTACGTATAAAAAGCGTTTTGTAAATAAACGATTTGGTGCAATCGGCACATACGATATATCGAAAGTTCACTTTCTGAGTCTTAACATATTACTATTTTAGTTATCTTTCTTATATTTCTACGAAGCGGAACTCGTGAATGAAGTTTTTCTTAGACAAAGTTTTCTTTCTTATTCTTTTCCCTTGACGGACGGTCTAGAATGGGACGCGATGGCCATATCATGATTCAGGAATGAAAGGATGAAGTTTTGGTGAGCGAAGTGCTACCGGTTCATATTTTTTTGTCGGCATTGCAATCGGACTTGACATGAAGATGATAAAGGGCGAGGGATCTCACATCTGAGTTCAGGCCAAGGGAATTGGAATTGGATGGTTTTTCTCGGTTTTCTTTGCCTGGACCAGAGTGCACGTCAGATCGGTCGGAGATATGACAAGGGAAGAGACAGGAGCGATTGCATGAGAGCGATGGAATCTAGGTCGCATTTTTTATTTCATCTTATGATGGTAGGAAGATTGAAGGAGAAAGGTGATGCAAGGCGTTCCATCCAAGGCGTCAGAACCAAGGTTTTATCTTTTGTCCTTAATAATTCAGTGGTATTGAACTGCTCTTGAAGCAAAAATTACAGAAAGAGTCCTCTGTTCATTCTAATTGAAGGATAGGGTTGTAAAATACCCGGATATTTATTTTTTGGGTATATACCCTGGGTAAATACCCGGGTATGTACCCGGATGTTTACTCATATTGGGGCGGTGTGATACATAAATTGCTAAAAGTTTACAATTTTTCACAATTTTGTAATTATCATAAATGGCAAAACCCAAGCTGTAGAAATACGAGACCACTTGGCACTATATTCAAAAATGTTGGTTTTTTTGTGTACTAATAAATACCCACCGGGTGTAAATTCAAAGCACCCGGGTATTTACCCGGGTATATACCCTCGGGTATTTACCCTTTACAACCCTACTGAAGGATAAAATGTTGTCCCTTCCAATGTAGCTCGACAACACTTTCCTATTAGGCGAGCTCTTGGTCCATAAAGAAACAAAATTGAGTATGTCGTATCTTTCGGACAGTATGTTTTCAAATATTCAATATTTCGCAGACTTTTTGGTAATTAAGTATTGTAATGAAAAAGAAACCATTAAATTCTGACCTACATGGTATTTCTTTAACGAACTGCATTGAAACTGCACTTTTAGATATGAATTCAAAGTCCGTAATTGGAATGGCGTGCCTGAGACAATTGCTATGGCACAGCATGTGCATGACAGAGAGCAAAATTAGATACCCTCTATAGAGTTCACGTGGCCTTTGCTGGTGTTACCCGGATCGGGTCTTCTATTCAGATGACGGTGAAAACCTTTAATTTAGTTTCCGTCGTATTTTAAGTATACATATTCTGGGATAGGAAAATGAATTGTCTGACATTCAGAGGATTGGCCATGCATGAATGCATGCGTGCACTCACGTATGGCCTCGTACGAATGGAGGCAGGTGAAAAATCATTCATTTGGGTTTCATTCAAGAAAATTCATTCAACTTCAGACTCAGACTTCCCATGCATGCCATGAATCCAATGGAAAGGAAAAAAGGAAGAAGAAAAGTCGGTCAAGAATGAAATGGGCTATTAGGCAAGGGAACACTTTTTCTGCGGTTTCCTTCACCTTTATGCGCCAGATGGGTTTGGCAGAACTGAATTGTGGCTTTTTACGACTCTTTGCTGAATTTTAGACACGGCAGTGTCTGCAAGGGAACTTCACTCACAATATGTTCCAAATCGTTATTTATCTAATGTATAAAACATGAGGTAGTAAAATGTGCATTTCCACAACTGAATCTCCCTCGCAATATTTCTGAAGGAGAATCTAGTAGTATGATGTATTTATCATCCCAGGAAGTTCCTTTGTATGCTGACATTAAGAATTCTGAATTTTGAAGTGCATTTAGTAACTTGTAAGGAGGGTAAATGAACTGTCCAACCTAATTTTGGACAGGGAACCTAATAAATCCATAGAAAATACAAATTACGCGATACAACTTTACGAGCCGAAATAATTCACATTCCATTGAATGCGAAAAATCTGTGAAATCTGTAATAATTGGTCTCCAAACTTTTCTACTGTATGTAAATATAATGGAAATATAACAGAAAGTGAGAGTGAAAGCACATTTTGCCTTGTATCCTCGAAATATTTGCTAAATTGACATATTGGAAAGTCAAAATACGGCAAATGACCGATTAGAAACTTGAATTCTAAAGCACGGTCGCATGAGGATCAGCATTTGTGAGGGTGGTAGGCATTTAAATGGTTTCACAAATCTATAATACGTGTTTTCAAAAATAAGTACGTATTTCATTTACAAAAACGCGATGGCTGCTATTATGAAGCCAAATATATGTACTTGAGGTTAGGATGACGTCACAACTGTCACTATCCCGTACTTTGTATAGATGAAAGTCCGGATGGAGAATACACAATGGTGTAAGCAAGTGGGATTCATTGTAGTGGTATTTAAATTATTTTACACAAATAGAATTGATTGAAAAGGAAAGCACTGAGGGACTGTACCCCAAAGGGGGAAAACAAGTGACAAGAAAATCCCGGCCTTCACCTTTTCACTAAGCCTCCTAGTTTACTTTCGGTTTTGTGAGGGAATTGAAGATATTCCCAGTACACTCCCTGCATACTTTGTACTGGTACTATTCATACAATTCACTCTTGCATTTTGCATTTACTATTCAACTCACACAATTATTGACTGACAGTCTCATGTCATGCTCTAATCTCTTAGAAACATATGCATCCATGCGGATTTATTGTGCTGCCAATAGTACTGGCTCCACTATCGCCGAGCGCTAAGTACTGGGTTCAACTTTCCCACTAATTTGTTCAAGAAATCTCTCCAATGAATTCCAAGTTCTGAACCAACTCTCAACTTGTTCTTTTGTTCAAATGGATTAAGTCCAGCATATGTACAGAATATAGCATAAGGTCCCACATATGTATTGTCGTCTTCGGGTTTGGATTTCGGATATGCAAAATGCCCAATATTTATTATCCGTATTCGATTCCCACGTACTGGGGTGCTATGAAATGATTTTAGGAGTTCTCGCTACTACTGGGGGTACTATCCCTAGTCAAAATTGAGAATAAATCAACCTATACAAAAATATTTGCGGATTTTTAAACCCATAACTCAATTAAGGTGTGTATTATAGTTTTGGTTGCTCGTGGCTTCAGAAGGTATTTGTCCACTGGAGCTTTTCCTTATCCTACTACTAGGGGCACCGTCTGGGAGCAGGCACCCTATCGAAATAGTAAGTGGATATAGAGTAAAGTATTAGTGAATTACGGCCAAGGTGTATTAGAAGTTCCTTGAGTTTGAGAAAACTATGAGGGTTCGGTGTTCACAGAGGAATTCATTCTCCAAGATCTTCTAGATCTAGTCTAGTGGATGAAGTCAGTTTTAGTTTAGTTCAGTTGGGGACGAAGTCGTGGAAGAAATAAAGAAGTGAATTGTGAATTGTACTAGAGATATATCGAAACTAAGCAGTTTGTTGGCTGGCACACTTGGAACCAACTCCAGGTTTTTTGTTCTCGGTCTGAGTCTGAGTCTGATATTGCAAAATGTCACGGGAGAATAACTCAAGAAGACGCATCCAGAGACCGGCAGTTGCAGAATGCACCTTCGAAATTCAATAGCAAACATGCGATGGAATTAATCAGGTAGGTTCACCTTCTCTATATCGATCTCGCAAGATACACCAAAATTAGGTCGACATATTATAATGCAGTCTTGATTTTCCGGCCGTTCTTGAGTACATTGTATTGTAGATGCTGGACCGAAACAATAACAACAGTTCGTTTAAAAGGTGTACGATATAGGGAATGGTGATGATAGAGGCCGGGGTCTTATTGAGAATATATTCAAGGTCTGTGACCTCTGATCATAAGAACATAAACTCAAGCTCGGACATCTAGTCTGTATTTTACGGTATACATGAATCGTTATACAGAGTTTTTGGCAGTTGAGACTTATCGTGTATTTGACGTAATTAAAGGCACCCTGACTTGAAATCGATGAGTGAAAGTTACCACTAAGCTTGTCGGAATTCGTAATAAAGAAATAATCGTTATATAGAGGTTTTTATAAGTCCTACTCGATGGTATTGATACTTTATGGTAAATGAAAACTTATCCCAGCACTACGCACGCACGGCGCGTGAATTTAATTCATCTATAGCAAGTTCGTTTTCGTATTCGTTCTCCCGTATGAACGAAATATTTTTAACTTCAATTTATCGATTTTTTTTGAAAAGTCGAACCGTAATTTCTAAAATCTATTGATTTCTGTGTTTGGTCTCTCTTCCTGAAAAGCCGAACCGTAATTTCTGAACTTTCGGGTTTTGTTTTAGGATTATTTTTAAAAGTGTGAGGAGTGACTGAGACGCTATTTTTATCTGTTTTTCATTCTCTTTTCTGAAAAACTTTGCTCGAACCGTAATTTCTTTTAAGAGTGATTTCTAAAAAAAAGTGGCAGAATGTCCTCCCGCCGCCTTAAGAAATACGGGATCAATTTTAAATTAGAAGTCGTTAAATATGCTAAGAATAATACAGTCAGGGGCACAGCCAGAAATTATGGGGTGGATCCCAAACGAGTGAGGGAATGGAGATCAAAGCAAGCAATGTGGGAAGGTAATGTTCAAATTTAATAGTTATTTTCATTTTCATCAGTAAATGGTCATTTGGGTTCAAGCTGATCTTCCAATTTTCGTCCATGTCCATATAGTGTATTGTAACAGGTTGGGGACTCGATTTTATTTCGTGCAGGGAACTCACCTTGGGTTCCCTGTTGTGCTGTCCTTCCTACTGTGTTTTCAAAATTTCTCACATTTTTATTATTTCTTTCAATATTTCATATTTTTCACATTTGAATTTCCGAAATGAAATACCTGTCATAAAATATTAAATAGTGTGGTAATTTCTGAAATTTTTGTTTCTAACTACACTGTGCACTGTCCAAAGTGGTTCTCGGTGCCGGGAGAAATTTCTGGAAGCTAACCCTGACCTTATGACCGAGCCTCAATTCAAAACTCCTATAAGTTATTCACTACTGTTTATTTTTATTTCATTTTGGTTGGCGGTAATCTAGCGCTTGACCCGTGCATCACTTGTTTTGACCCAACCCGATTAACCAGCGAATGGCTAAATTTTGATTTGGGAGTAAATTATCAAGGTAACTAA
This sequence comes from Protaphorura glebata, assembly GCA_034694305.1. Taxonomy (NCBI): domain Eukaryota; kingdom Metazoa; phylum Arthropoda; class Collembola; order Poduromorpha; family Onychiuridae; genus Protaphorura; species Protaphorura glebata. Next base: position 2,459 of record JAQFYE010001103.1, on the reverse strand, counting down.
CAAATTTTCCTGATTTTATTTTATCGGTAATCGTAGTGAATTATCAGAATAGCCAGCCAGATAGCTAACCTAGCCTTCTTAGTAATTTTGCTTGACGCTTGAGGAATTTATTTGCTTTTTTAAAAATTACACTTGACCGGAAATGTGCGTCACGGGCCATACACCATATTTTCATTACTACAATTTATGAATATTACTGCAATTGGGAAGATTAGATTGATATTACGAATTAATCAGTTTTCGTCTGTAACCGTCCTCGTTTTTCTTGGAATAATAGGACTTTATGTATTCGAAAAAGTTATTGCTGTTTTATGGTACGAAGGTTGCCGTTTAGTTTTAATGTACATAACAGTTAATACTGACGAGTTCTACCAAAAAAGCTACCGTTGGTTTTCTAATGAGTAGATCGTTTGGTCATTAAATTATTTGCTCGCCATTTTTATCAATTGCTATTTCTTCGGGCATCCTGAATCTTGACCTTCTGGTTGCAGATACTTTTTTAGGAGTTTCTGTATCGTTAATTTTTTGGACGGATTATTACTTAATGATGACTGGGTTTGGATTCAACTAACTCTTATTTTCTATTTCATCAACCCACGTTCACTTTAGTTATCGGGTTACTTTTACTTCACTTACTTCCTTTCTTGTCCTAACTTAACTCTCTCTGTCCTCCGACCTCCGAAAACTTTTAGTTGGACTTGACTTTCTTATAGTTCTTTAGAAATCTAACAAGGGACAATTGTTGGCCGAATGTAAAATTAAGTTGACTAAAGTACGGCACGGTAGTGGTAGTAGGTACGAGTTAGCGTAGCGTAGCTTGTTTAGTTTAACCGTTTTCCGAACTTTATACATACTTTTTTTTGGTATGTCGGTATTTTTTGAATTTTGGCTTCGCTCTAAAATTAAGAGCTCTGGTTAGGTTTAGCCCCAAAACTGGTAACATTCTTCGTGAACATTTTTATTCGTCCATGGTTGTTTCAATGGAAACTGAATTACCTTCAGATTTATTGTGAGCGCATTAGAATTGACTGTATTTAGTTAGGGAGATATTTAGTTAACCGAATAATAGCCAAAGATTCGGTTGACCAATTCCTTCAAATGAAATATATATGGACAGACGAGTCCGAATAAAGCCAGGTATTCGGTTGGCCGATTAGTAAACTGAATACCAGCTACATCCTAGATTTCGGTTTTGCCGACCGATTTTTACAGTAGAGTAATGGCCCTTGTTAGGTTTTTGGAAACATTGGTAGTCTTAGTGTGAGCTCTGTGAACATTGTGGACTCTCCTGAGAAAGACGAGATTGAAGAAAGTTCTAATTGTTCTCAATGTTGATAATGAACTAATGAGTCACTCAGGGGTAGAATGGAACTTGAGGAAAATCTTTGTTCAGGTTCTCCAGAACTGAACCCGACTCTCAACTCAAGTCAATGAGGGCACAAATGAGGAGAATTAAAAGTTCGTTTTAATTGGACTCCGCTATATTTCGAACTAAATACTTTCTCCGTCCCCCAATTCTCACCTACGCACAAAGTAGTAGTGAAAATTAAAGGACTTGAGCTGAGTTTCCTACTAAGCCAAGGACATTACTTGACTATAATATGATAAAGGTGACAAACTGCCAACCATGTGGAAAAATACATCTGCCTATTAAACTTTGACAAAATGAGACTGAGTCAAAGCCAAGCAAACATTCCATTAAAGTTTCCTCTTTCAGGGGTTCACAGGAATATGTCGGAGGTAGAAATTCGACGACGGTACTCAAGTACCACGACCGGTTGTAGTAGGAACCTGCGAACCTCTGTCTCAGTTAAGAGAGTGAAATCTGAGTTTCAGGCACTGACGTGACGACGCCATTGAAATTGGATGTGAAATTTTTCTCTTTCAACTCAAAAACTCTACATTTAGAAGATTGAATGACTGTATGTCCTGTAATTCTGTTGCCGGTGAAAAGTCATATCAGGGAAGAGGTCAAAAGGACAAATGTCTTTTTGTTTAAAAAAGAAAATAATATTCGATCACGGTCATTTTTGTTAAGGTGTACGTGTAAGGTAACAATTTTGTAGGGCAAAAATGGGTCATTATGACTAAATCACAAAATAAGGGGTTTAAAATTGACGGCTACATTTATTTTTGTAAGAAGTCTTTGAACAGGATTAAATAAATTTCTTCGTTCAAAAGAGGACAACTCGTCCAAAATCAAGAAAAACGGCGTCGAATGCGGAATATTCCCTAGCGTCGAAGTTTTTTTCCGAAAAATTGTGTCAAAATAGACAATTTTTCCAAAGTCGTGATAAAGGGCGTCGAACCGGTATAATATCGGAAGATTAGAAAGTATGCACTGTAGAGTTAATTTCTGGGTGAATCTGGATTTATACGTAAAGAGATAAATTTGAATGTAAAGGCCCTAATTTACTTCTAATCCAGATGTCCAAAAATACACCTTACAACAAGAATGT
>JAQFYE010001102.1:0-25787 GCA_034694305.1 Protaphorura glebata | reverse complement strand
AAAATATTACTTCATATTTCACTCATAAATTCATGCAAATATTAAAAAGAATCAATTGAATAAAACCACGTGTTGAACCTTTCACAAATTAAGGACAAAAGATTTATTTGAATTCTAATCCGTACTTTGTGTGTTCGTGTCGTTGCCATTAATAAAATTATTTGTACATGATAAATGTTTATTTCTTTACATTCATTTATACACACAATAATACATAATCAGCAATTTATGAACATGATAATTCCGCCATAAACTGGCAATTACGCGCTGCATTTAGTCAATTATTGTGAGATTTTGTAGCTTTACGGAAATGTTAGGGTGAATATTCCGATTAACATTATTAGATTGATAAGCCATTTCTGTTTCATATGCCGTATTTCCTCTAATAGAAGCCCGGGCTTGTATTTACAAAATTGAGGTCAAAGGTCATTAGTTTCTCCGACTTTCTCCGTAAGTATAATGGTGAAAGTACCCGGCCTCTATTGGAGACCGGCTTCTACTGGAGACCGGCCTCTATTAGAGGAAATACGGTGTTTAATATTTGAAATTGACCTCCACACCGGTAAAACGTATATTTTACCAAAGATACACCTTAAAATTATTATGAATTGAACATTTTTTCCTTACGCGGAAATTTGGTACGGATTGTTGGCGGAGGAAGAAGATAACAAGAGTGACTTTTTCCAGAGTGACAATGACATGTTCATGACTTGTTTAACTTCTCTTCTTTTATCGTTTAAAAATGTGCTTGTGAATATAGAAATCACCGTCACTCAGTCACTCCAAGCCAATTCAATTCAACAGGTCAATCGAACCCGCACAATATGTTACAAAATTGACAGACCTATTAATAATTATGTGTTTCTACCTATGTGTGTGTTATCTATTTCTGTCGTTATGAAGTCTAGGATTAGGTTAGCTGCAGGTTAACTTCTGCTTAAGCCCAAGCTCATAATCATATAAATCCATTCTGATTCTAACTATCCGGGCTCTATCTCAATGTTACATTATATCTTCTAACCGACTCTTCATATTTTATACAATTTCTAAAAAATTGTAATTTTGTAGGTCGGCATTGGTTTGAAAATATGAGTTTATGGAAGAAACCCTGGGTCAAATATAAAGGTGATTAAATTTAAACCTGAGAAAATTGATCTTTTTGTGGAATATGAAAAAGGATCTAAAAATAAGGTATGATTTTTCTACATTAAATTTTTGTTTTTGTTATTTTGACGGTTAATTTGGTGATGTTTTCTATAGTGGTGAATTTGACGGATTGAGGATGCAGTCTACCCTGGTCGTCTAGTGTAGAATACGGACAAGAGAAAACTGAATGGATGGTTGGAAAGTTTTATAGAATGAAAGATTGTATTCGAGTGGTAGAAAACGTTAGGCGCAACTACAAGTAGAGAAAATCAGGTCGTGGAGAAAAAACCCGGAGTTGGAGTTGTGGGAGGAGGTATAGTCAAGAGTCACAGACGACAAACGGGGAAAAACTTGGACTAGTCGGGTAAGGTCGGTCCGGGTAACTCAACAACACGAGTCTGCGGGAATCACAGGCAAGAAATCCATGGATAAATTCAACTCTAACAAAGTCGATTCAACGAACGACCTACCGAATAATGTACTACTGCCACAAGGACACCGACAAAGAAACAACAACTTACTCGGCAAAAAAGATTCTTCATAATGACACAACAAGAACTTAGAAAATACGGGTCATGGAATGTAGGTAGGCCGTAGAAGTTTCCCAAGCTCAGATGAGAAAGTCATTGCCAATCAATTAAATCTGGAAAATGAACGATGTTCAGGAAGTTTGGTCACAATTTTCTGTTTTTGACCCGAAACACGATATTAAAGCGTCAACAGATAATAAAAAATCTGAAATAAGTTCAGGAAAAACGAAGCCGATTAGATTTGATAGCCGATTGTTACATTTTATTCAGAATTTAAGATTTAAAAATTCTGAACACGGCTTCCACATTGTACTAATTTACAAATTATGACAAATAAATGAAATTATTCATAAACCGGTTACTATAAACCGATATGTTAAATGTAACAATTATAATCTAAATCTCTTCGCCACTTCAATAAAGCATCAAGCCTAACCGAATTTTGTAATGCACCCTCAAAGATTACCGCCATCAAATTGTGGAGTTTTTCTACCATTTCGAGTTAAGATTTTAAGAACTTAAGTAGTGTATCTGCACGGTCTGGAATCCGTCAAAGTCAAAATCAAAATCACCAAGCTGCCTCCGGCAACTCTTGTTTCATTTGCGGTTGATCGTCAAACGTGGTAATCCGTACTCTTCCTTTCATAACAAACATGCGGACATCTCAAGATGAAAAGAAAATCGTGCTATGTTAAATGACGGGCTAAGCTTCGTCTTTAAAATCTTTGAAATCCATCCAACATGAAATTACACAAAATATGTGCAAGACATGCACTTACTGTAACTCATTCTTCCGGCTCCTCAACATAAAAATGAATGTCTGAGAGAAGTCGGGACGGGACGCCTTGTTAAATCATCGGCTACGTCTGTCGGCGCGAACAATTTTGAATTACTGCATTTTTTCGAAAATTTAGAGACTACCTTGGACTACCGATGACAGGACAAGAAATACGAATGTTCCAAATAATGTGCGCCGAAGGATCAGAATTTAATAACTAAGAACTCTTCGTAATCTTGATCAGGAATCTTGAAATTGTGCAACTTTATTTGATTGCGTTTAATCCACTAAATCGGAATGCATTGAAAATTATAGAAATGACAGTGAAGGAAAAACTGAATTCAAGAGTTAATACTCATATGAAAGCAGCCAACCAGGACGGAAGTTGTTAAAGGACCTTACCACTTATCTATGCTTTCTGGGCCAAATTGCTAATTCTCAAAACAGAGCTGAATTGCACGGCAACACTGCATTTCTAGAACTGTGCTACAGTCAAAATGTACTGCAGAACACTTACATCTTGATAAAGTCCAATTCTGATAAAGTCTTTTCGTGAAGTTTCCCACGAGTTCAGAAGGTAGTAAGGGGCGAAGCGAAGGATTGACCACATATTGACTGAATCACCTCAAAGCAACACCTCTAACCACTTTCCCAAGTCATCAAACTCTAATTGCCTCACATTTCGCTTCTTTGCCCATAATAAAATATTTTATTAGTATTTGAGAAGAGACGATCTAGACCTGTAAAGGACTTTTTCGATTGAGTTGTCGTGTGTGGATTTTTGTACTCTATTGGTTCACTCACCTGTCTGTCTCTCTGTCTGTCTGTCTGAACTGATATTATTAAGTAAACCGGAATAGAAATGACGAGGAGGTGAGCTCCAGCGATTCATCCTCTATAGATCAAACTGACTATTTTTTAACCAAAACCTTATGAAAAGTTGAAGCGGAAGGTACAAATTAAAATTTTTAAGAACAAAATCAAGTGTGATTCAATTAATACTGCTCTCTAGGTAAATATCTTTCGCCTCAAAATTTTCACATTCTCTACTATCTTCTCCCGGCGTTGAGGAGTTTTTGTAAAACATAAACCGTAGATCGTCAAAAATTCGTTACAATTCGAATATCTTACCATGGTGTCACTTTACAACGTCCTACCGAGGGGAACCTTGATTTGCTGTCATATTTGTAGAAATAACTTGGTGAAATATAAAACTCTTCCATGTATAAGGTTTGCTACGTAAACCATGGAATATTTTTTAAATTATACAAGCCCTTGATGAAACCTGAGTTTCCTTAAAGGAAGCATAGAATATTCCATTGTAATAAAATTATGTCCGAGTCTATTAGAAGTGACAGATTCCAAGGAAGGAAGAGTGACAATGTTGTTCATTTAAGTGCGTTGTTAATATTGCAACAAAATATGTCATCCCAACTCTGGTGACTTGACCACTTCTCTCATTCATTATTCAGAGCAGAGATCTTCCTTCCTCGCCAACACTTCTCTTTATGGTTTGACATTTTCACCTACATTTCCTTTAAAAGGACATCTCAATTTAAGTTTGTGTAACGAGGACTCACGAGGAACAGAGTTAAGCAGATATTATGTAGCATCTCAATTCGTAATTCGTGTACAAATCCTTGAACACGTTTACTTCAAATTGGTCATGGTTAGAAGACAGCGAGATAGTTTATTTGTAAGCTCTTATGACGTCCGACAATGCTTGGAAAATTTTAATCGGATTATTCTCAATAATAGAGCCGGTGCAAAAAATGAAAGCTTCACAATAGATCATTTTTGTGGTTAAAATACCCGGTATTTTGTTCAAATTGCAAAATAAGACGGTAAAACTGCACAATTCGTCTAAAAATATAGAAAAGGGCGTTTATATTGTAGAAAACTTATGAAAAATGGGACACCGTTCTAAAATGCTGGACGTTCGGTCAGAATAGTTACCATAGGAGGAGAAACTTACAGCATAAAACATTCTTTAAGACGGGACTCCAACCATGTCTGCCAGAGCTATCAAACTCCCAGCATAGTGAAGAAGCAATGACTTCCTGTTCAACTATACTTCCTGTTTTTATTATGGAGTGACTATTGAAGTTCCTAGTCCGCGAATGGGGAAACGTGATGAGAAACCACGAGTGGTTAATTAATAGGAGAAGGACTTAGGATGGGAAGACCAATTTCATGTCATGTTGTCCATGTCACTCCCACCCAATTAAATCCTGTGTACGACTTACTACCTGATTTCCACTTCCTCCTCATCTATTTCGACCACAGAAGAGTTCAACTCCAATTTCTGATTGATCTAATAAAACCTAAAAGTATTTTCAGTCAACACGGAACTGACTGTCTGTCCACCCACGCACATTTCTATTCCGTTGCCAATCCAAAAAAAAACCTATCAAATGACTCTTCCTCCGTTTCAGTTAATATTGTGTTTCAGCTTTCAGTTCTTTATTCCAATTCAATGCAACCAGATAAATCCAAAGCTCATACTCACACAAAATAAACTATTTCTGGATTTCATATTCGGAAAGTTTATGCTAACAAAGTGGATTCATGCTATATTCAATATAGTACAGGATGGTGCAAAACAATTGTGTCACAATTATGTTAAAAAGTGAAACTTTTTACTTCGACTAGTTCCATTTCCTTGCCTGATTAACTACCGACTTTTAATTACAATTTATTTAGGGTTGTAGTCAACAGTAAACACTATAAAAACGAAATACGACATGTCATTTCTATTGCGTTTTATAAACTCCGAATACCTCCGGAATTTAGAAAGAATTGACAATTGGAGTCATAAATTACACTCGGATGCGTCACACGGATGACGAACAATTAAATTCAATAAAACGACAATAAATGTAATCGCATATTTCCACGGGTTTCATTGTTAATGTCCATAAAAATAAAAAGTAATGTTCCCATTGCATCGCAATACACTATCACTTACTTTCTCTTTATTTTATTTTATTTCATGGTCAGGTCAACATATGGATGAGTATCAATTAAGTGAAATTTTATATCCGTTCAATAAAAAATTAATGAGTTTTCCCATGTTCATGCTCATTACCGTCCGTATCTGGTCTGCCACGGGAATCATCTCAACGGATGCTATTTTTCACATTTTCTAATATCATTAGTCTTTGCTGCCCTTAACAATGGAAATTTTGAACCTCAACTCAGAATATGACTTTGTAAACTTGAGACGTACAATGTAATTTTCTTTGAGTCAATTTGCCGTGACCCCATTTATGGTCATCCCTTCATTACCTACTTTGGAACCTATGATCTATGATTGACTCAATGAATTACGATCATATCCTTCCTATCTCCCCGTTAGATGAGCTTCCGAAATTATTGAAGAGTTGATTCATTGTCTCGTAAAACCGCCCTCTTCAATTACTGACATACTCCTACTGTACATTTTTAAATTTCAAATAAGATGAAGGATTACGCATTCAGAATTTGGAAGTAATTTATGAGGAAAGACGATAGTGGACAATAAATATCGGGGCTAAATCTGACTAGTTACTCATCCAGATTGCTTTTTACGTCATGAATAAAAGAATAACGGATCACGTCCAGATAATATATTTAAGTGGTCAAGATTGACCCAACACTTTAGAATAGGAGATAACGTTGTAATCAAAACGAACAACTTGCTTATTACTTTTATCATGAGTTACTGCCTCAAACTCCTCATGTCTATTGGAATAAAATAACCTGACGTACGAGCGCTTTTAAAACCTGCAGTTGCCTATTAAACGTTATTTTTTAATAATAGTATCATTTATAGTTTGAAAACAACAAAATCTTTTCACTCCAGGAATGAACGTTATTCTTAAAGTGACGGTTAGAAAGTATTCTTCTTGAGGGTTCATTGAGATATCACATTCTTCGACGTCAAGTGACCGCCATTGCCTGTCTTTCTAAATTTTTTGGACACCTTCGGAACTGTATAATATGTTCGTGTGCTCCTATTACATTCCAGACACACTAATAGTGGTATGTGTCATACTGTCTAACTGCGCTGAATTAACAAAATATTTATATTGCTCATCTTATTTAAAGAAAGATTAAATCTTAGGAATTTCTTCTTGAAATGTATGCTCTGTAACGTTTTCTCAGGTGACCGTCGGTATAACCCATGAATATCATTCGACGGAGTGAGAGTAGAAACATGTTTCGTGATTTATTGGTGCATATCATAAATCAGACGCCATTTCTACAAAATGAAGGCCCAATCTTCTGGGTCAGAGGTTTGAATTTGAATCCAATCCGATCCATTTACAAACTTACCACTACAAGGACACTCTTGCCAGAACCGTCGATATTCTGTCCAGGTCATCTCTTGACAACTGTAGTATTGGCAAGAGAGTGGTGTTGCCCCATCTGACCTCCAGTGGTATTTAGAGTGAATTTAAGTTAAATGGTGACAAGGATCAAATGTGGTGTCATGTGTAAGGTACTAGCGCTATGTTTTTCACTTAAGCGTTGATAAATATAACCTCAATAGATCACCAGAGATCAAAATAGTGCATGAAATAAATTCTATGACTTCAGAGGGACACATTACCGGTCATTCGACGGTCTAACACTGGATGTCAAACAGAGCACGACTAAAACATGCCATTAGGAAGCAACTAAATCCATATGATTTATTGAATCTTCTGAGGAATGCCAATTAAGTCAAGGCATTCGTCCAAGTCATAATGATATGCCAATGAATGTGAAATGATCGTTTCTCCAACCTCTTAATTACAGCGCGTAACCCTAGGGTGTAAATAAAATTGAAGACTTACTTTTCGATTCTTTGCGGGTACGGGCCGGTCGAGTGCCCGCAGGATGTCACTGCATGGGTGATCTCAGCCGCGGTCTCCTGCATCCTTTCAGTCCAAGATGACATCTTTGCACAAAACTTTTGAAAAAAATCTCGTAAGTCAAGAATGATCCCGTTCAAGTTCAAATGTGGACTGCTATCCTTGTATTTGAATTTCTTATTGAGCTGTATCGTCGATGCGTTAATAGGTTGATAAATTTGTCGTTTAGAAGAATCGATGTATTTCTTGATTCGTCTTCAAACTACCGTCCAGTTTCAGAAATGAGCAGACTAGAACTTTTGAGTCAGATGACCCGGTGGTTGGAAGTATGGAAATCCAAGAATCTCCTACATCACAGAAATAAAACATTCCAAATTAAAAACAATATAAAAACATCATAAATTAAAAGTTCACTGTTACTTGTCGAGAAATTGACTAGAAAGAAGAAGTTGAGCTTTTGTAGAAGGAAAAAGCAATCAACTGTAACTTTGGTGTCTAATTCTCAAACGAAATACTAGTCTCTCTAGTCAATCCTCAGAAACAAGGACATTCTTTTTTAACAGTTTGTGTGAATGTGGAATTATCATTTCAAAACAGAAAATTGAAAACAGATTTCTCTTTCAAAGAAATATTAAATCGATGTTAAAAAGGTCTAGACACATTTCTTTGAAAAAATCTAGGAATTTTCCAGCCAAGAATCAAAATATTCCTATCCAACAAAATGTGAAGTTAGAATTGCTAGTACTTTTTCGTAATACTTTTTTTTTGAAAGAAAAGATGCTCTAAAAATTAAAACTCTAGAACTGTTGTAAGTAGTAGTATCGGTGTACCTACAAATTGTAGACTATGGGTTCAGATTCTGGCTTGAAAGCAGCTATTCGTGTTTGGCCTTTGTTCTTTCGAACCACTTTCTCTTCTAGAATCGGATTCTAAATAAATAAAGTAATCGCAAGTCACTCCTGTCACCCTCCCTTCTAAGACAACTTCTGACTATCGAATGAAGTTAATTCATCAGTGAATATTTACTTTATAATGTTCTGGAAAGAAAATCTAGTTTAGATGAATCTACTAATGCGTCGAAGCTGGCTAAGAAAAAGAAGTGAACTACCTCCAGGATAGGACAGAAGTGACTTTCGATATTCAAAACCTCTAGGTTTTAGACTTCAATTCTGACACCCCAACACCTACTGTCTTTCGGTGACAATCCAGAATTAAATTCAACGGGGTGATCCTACCCTTCGAATATAAACTAACCTTAAAAACCCTAGTCACTACTTTCTTAGTGCCAAATACTAGAAGCTTTTAGAACGTTTGGTACCCAACAATGCTCTTTGTTCCATTTCAAGTACAGGGTGGTTCATAACTATTTCACACCACTACCGCTTCCTCAGTACAGTACAGATTAGAAGACACGGTTCGGGAATGTATGCAAATTAAAATTCACAGAGCACTTTAAATGAGAATCTGTTTGTCTTGGAAATTTCGTGGAGTAATTCTGGAGACAGATGAAGAGAGCTATCATTGAAAATCGTCCAAATATTTCTAAATTTCTGAGAAAATAAGTTAAGGCCACATCACAACAGGTAAGAAAATTTATCCCAACATGTCTATCTCAATTATCCTAGGTGCTCAGATTCATTCTTTTAAAAGGAAGTGTGCGTAATTCGATAATAATAATAGTTCGCTGAGTTCTTAGCCACTTGAGTGGAGATTCCCATTCCGTCCTCAATAAATTTTGACCGGTACCGGTAGAATAGAAAGTCATATCCAACTTGTCCGTTCAATATTTCATTAGATTCTGTATAGCGGTCTCTATAAAATATATATCCCACCTTAGTCTGGAAAAATCAAAGAACAGAAAGAGAGGGCACAAAGATTTCGAACCACCCTGTATATTGATAACGTTTATGAAATGTCAACTCCTCCCATTCCCCCGATTAATCCCCCTGATGTATTTTTCAATAAATTTCATTGGCCAAAAAAGGTGACCAATACAGTTCACCTCGGCGGACATTTGATTTCCAGTTTCGAAACCAGATAGAAATCTTTCGGAACAAAGGAACTCAATTTTCTTTGTTTAATAATTGAAATCGCCTCAGAGCGTAGAACAGGAGAAATGAATCCTAGGATTGACGCCAATCTGGACACACGCTAAACAAATTGACCTTTCCCTGTTATCATGTTAGAAATAGCGAAGATGAGGTCTAATGACGTACTTTATATCACAATGAAGTCTTGAATGTCCAAAATCTCTAAATATAGTCCTAAATAGGATTTGATGTTTGTATGAATTGACTGATTCTCGCGGAATTGAATACCTTAACCGAAGATAAAGTAAACTTTCAGGGAAAAAAGTCTTATGATTGTGATTGGGAAGCCAAAGAGTGGTATTTGTATTCCATGTCCAATTAAATATAAGTAGGGAAGCCTTTCCAATGTTTCTTTACCTCAATTTCTTCAATCCCACTCTTTTGAACCTTCACTGCTTTGGTAAACATGTTTTCAATGATTATCCACATCCTTTCGACGCCAATTCAAATGAAAAACACATTCTTCAAAGTTTTTAATTAAATATGACGCAAACACGGATTTTCTGGAATTTTTTCTCAGCGTTTCGGTGGTTTACACAAATAAACGAGAGACACTGATCCTGTTCCTGATTGTCATTAAAAATAGTTTTCAGGGAAAAGAATGTCATTTCCAGAAATGGATCACACTGCATGTGGTAACAACCGGATACCCAATTCACTTTCCTCAAAAACCGACACTCATTAAAGATCCAAACCAATTGACTCCACTACTTGGAATCAATTACAATCGTAAGTTTTCAAAGTTTGAACAAAATAACAATGGAGTCTTCACTTATGAAGAAACGTACGTAGTACGTCATCACTGCAATGCAAAAGACAAGTAAAGCTCAAGTAATCACTGAAATTCATCCGGGCTTTGATTGAAATCAATTTTACCAGCACCAAATATAGAATTTCAGAAACCGGGTAGTGATTTGAGTCTGAGAAGGTTATTCGGATACAAATTTATCTTCGGCTTTGGTGTAAATATAACAGTTCGTGTTCCCGTGTGAAGAACTTGTTTTCTAATTCATCATTACGACCAGTAGATAATGACTGGGATGCATGGTTCGTTAGAAAGTTTCAAAACATTTCAGGTGATGAGTAGTTGTTGTCCTCATGATATCGTACACAATACGTGCTATTAAATATGTTATTCTTTTCTTGGTGACCCACTCAAGTTGTTTGTACAAACACTACATGTGTGTGGAATGTGAATCAATCAATGTTGAGCACCCGACATCTCATGTGAATGGTATTTCCTAATAAACGCGGTAAGTGGTAGGTACATGCAACCATATTATGTTTTTCCGGGTTTTTGTCAAAATATCGGTCCGTTTATTCCACTTTTTGGGGCTTAGTTGAAGAAATGCTAGTCACTTCGGGCTAACTGTGAAGGATTTCACTGATATCACATTTTGATGAAAAATAAACTAAATTATTCTTAGATTCCGTAACCGTAACCCACCGAGAGGAAATGATAGAAGTGATTTGGCTGACTTTGTCACTGTGACTACTGGACTGATGACACTTTATTCTTTTTGTTTAAAGGGTAATGGCAATGGGACAGAGCGGAGTGTCAGTGTAAGCACAATAGACAAACACTTGACTCTTCATTTTGTAAAGAACAACAACATAACAACGACAAGCGACGAGGGATCTTTTTTGATTGTCTAGAACTTCCGAACAGCGTCAATATATCCAGAACAGGACGCCGTGATTGGCTCCGTTAACCACTTAATCCTGTGATCGTCGATTCTATACAATGTTCTTTTCATTATAATATCAACACATGTATCATTACAATTACATAGAAAAACCACAAGCCAGTCCGGAGTATCATCAACTTATTCCCATTCCTAACTTTAGTACCCCCTTCAATATCTACAAGTTTAATTCATAATTTCTCACAGCCAATTGTCAGATTTTTCCTGAGAAATCGGATTGGTTCGTTTCCTATTGTATTTCCTTGATGTGTTATCATAAGTGACCTGCTGACCTGACCCTACGACCAGATTGCGATTAAAATACTGTGTCACGTGTCAACGGATCTCGCATCAAGTTATATTCCGTTAGTAGCGTATTCCTGTACTTATTTAGCACATCCCTTTGCTCAGATCAGAAAAGATTGTATTGGACAGGTGCATCGCTTTTTCTACAAAAGTGGTCACCCAAATGAGGTCTCATTGCGTCGATTTCTGAACAAATGTGGCCATCCCATGCAAATACCGTCCCCAAAACAATTTTTAGTGACACAGCTTTCAATTGCAGCACAATGAAATCTAAAAGAGGAATGATTCGTGATGTCAAACGTAACTACTACGGATGGTTATGGTTGTGGCGGCGGTAAAAGTTTTGGACGTTTAAGACGTTCCGTTGCGTTGACAGGAAACCTCAGATAAGGAATAAAAATATGCATAAAAAATTAAATAAACTTGAGTTATTGTGAATGAACTCAATGAACTTTGTGGAGAAAACTAACATGTGCATACATAACTACTAGATTACATACAGTGTAACCAAAATGTGCACAAATCCATTATATAACATTAGCCTATGACATGGTAGGTAATTGGACTAGGGACTTAAACTGGAAGTCTCATTTTACTCTAGATTTTATAACTAATTCGACAATAAACTTTGTAACAATATAGTAAAATCCTTAGGCGCCGGAAAAGATTAACGTACTTACGAACATAGCATTGAATAATTGTTTATCAACTTTGTTTACGGCCAAGAATTCTGTGTCTGAGGATCTCTGAGGCCACAACAAAAGTTTTCAATTACAGTAGCACTGCTTGAGCATTCAGGAGCACTTGAATCTATGAGCTCCGCAATTTAATCCCCGAGTCTTAAACAATCTGTCTCCGTAAACATTTAATGCAAGATATCGTCATTTGACATTGACTTACAACAACAGGTCAAAGAAAGCAATTCTGCGTATTTATTGCTTATCAACTTTACTAGGGTAAAATCATGAAAGAAAAACTTCAGCCCGAGCACTTAACAGTGCTTACCCGTGGGACCAAACCCTCAGCTTCGAAGCGGCAACCCTGTACCACAATTGATAATCTCAATGACTCAATTTAATTAGAGTGTAAAAATTAAGATGTCCAGCGGTTCTGGAGACAATCGGATCGTGGTCATCAATCATCGATTTCAATTTTCAAAATACTTTTAATTAACAATGACTCCAGTATACCACACTCGCAAAAGAACCTTATAGAATTTAATTTTTTCATCACCAATATAGTAATATCGTCGTTTATTCAAGTTCTGAGGAGTGGGCGATAACTACGCACACTTATTTCTAATAGCTGTTCTCATGTGTCTGAAATACCAATTTGTACAAATATAATGATTAGATACATTTTTACATAAGCAGGCAACAGTAATGGCGGGTAGGGCACATGTAATAAATCCTCTAACCATTATTAATTGATCATTGCACAACTCCTGTCGAGATGACATTTCATGATTACGCCATGACTATATTTATTATGAGGCCTAATTTACCATGCACGGCAGAAAAAACCATTTTTGTCCAATCCAAGATCAATTTCAATAGTTAATCGATTGCATCTTCGATTGCATCTTCGATTGTCACTCACTCATAAATTATATCTGCAATCATATAATATGTCTTATGTAACTTGGACTCTGCACATTGTCAATAATTTACATATTGTGCGTGATCTTAAGGTATACTATAGTCAACACGGCTCAAATCTTCCAAGGAGATCATCCACAGGAAACCATGAATTACCTTATCGCCGGTCACACACATTACAAACATGCGCATCGTTGCATCAAAAGTAACCATTAAATCTGAATAAACTAATTTTTTATGAAAATATTTTTAAAAAACTGAATAGTCTGATTGAGTCAAAGGCGATTCTTCTTTTTTGAAGCTATTTTTTGAGACCTGATATTTATTCAAACAAAGTTATACGGTTGTTAATAAAGAAAAATCTAAAGCAAAAGAGAAAGTGTAAAGAATCGTAGATTTGACGGACGTATGACGCACATTGCTGTGTTTTATTTGAAATCCGATCCGATGATGACATACCAGAAATTGGGGACTATAACAGTTTGCTGATGATAGCATATAAAGCCTACATTCCTACACGTGGCGACAAACCTCTTGAGATTACGTCAGACGCCTGGACTCGGACTCGAAAACAATGAAAACTTATCGGAGATTGAGTTCCCATTGTTAGCTGTCGATTTATCCAGTCAAAACTGCGTGGAAGTAACTTTCTCTAAGATAGTACCAAGGATAATTACCCTGCCTGTCCTTCGAGGTGACGATTGTTTACGATGTCGAGTACCCAGAAATCTTCCATACATTAAATTTTTACAAAGAAATCGGTCATGTGTAATAAAAAATGCTGAGACAAATGACTCGACCAGAATACGGCTAACTATACTTTCTGTTAAAATATATAATTAAAATTAATTCCTGGGCGAAATAATGTAAATATGCGTAGTTATGAGTTCTTTCGTCATTACAATAGTTTTCTGGAGAAAAAAAATCCTTTTCGATTTTTAAAAGAGGATCTTGAGATCAGAACAACTTATTCCACCATGTGCCTCTCAACCCTAGGTGCAAATTTATTGTACTTTGGCCCGAACATAGATATGTACTAGTTAGCCGTTCGTTTGAAAATGGCCGGACCCAGAATATATAACGAGCTAGTGTGCTAGTCCTTGCATCTGAATCAAAATTTGTATGAAATATTTGCCCTGGGATGCCCTAGTTTCGGGTTCCCTAGGAACTTTGATAGAAGGTTTTCTTCTAAAAAATGGGGAACACGACTGACTTAATTGACCTATTTCTTGTTTCATGTCATGTCTTGTTGTCATGTGTCACTCTCTCTCGCTCTCTTTTCACGCAATTCCTTGTGTTTGTTCTAATCGGGAATGATTACGTCACGTTCCAACGAGGATTGGTTGGGTGTGTCCATAAGGACCACAAATATGAATTCTAATATCATTTTCCTCATGAATATATGTCGAATTATCTGTATATTTCATGTTGCTAGAAACCAATATAATACGTGTTGTAGGTCATATGGTCCAGCCCTATGTCATGCATACGATTGAGCCATAATTGCTTACAATTTCTGTTATTGTCAATCTATGAAATATTTGGCGTATCTTTCGATATCAAAAATATTTTTATCTGTTTGATTAAATACCCCCAAAAAAGAACGAAATCACACCATTGAGCATTTTGAAAAATTTGACCTATTTCGATAATTATTGAAATACAATGAGCGCATTCTCGCATAATTTTAGAGCTTACGTTACCCTCGCAGCTTCTCTATGTTGCACGTTTGAACTCTTGGTCAGACATGGTTTGGGTCAATCCTTAAAGAAGTTCATATTCACTGGTGGAATTTATTACTACTAGGGTGATCCTCCATAGGTCAAATAGAATCAAAACTGCAAATCCTCGTACATGGACAGTAACATAAATATACGAACATAGTTGACATTAGAAGACTCATTACGTATTCCTAAAACTCAGCCACTCAGTTCCACTCTCTACATCCCGAGAGAAAAAATTGGAATGGAATTTGAATTGGATTGGGATCATTTCAGAGTCATCCCTTCTCTGCCTTTGACACTTGAACCAGCAACATCCAGTACGTATACATAATACTGAAATTGAGTCAAAATAATATTAATACAATTTGCTACTCTGCACATATATGCTGTATGATTCATTACAAAAGATCTAAATAGAAAAAATACAAAAACTAGGAGAGTGGAACGGATGAATGGAATGTAATTTAAGTGCATTTAATTTCCTATGCATGCCAACACAGTAAGCAGAATAGAACATTAACAGTGTTCCTCAGAATATATGTGTGATTCAAAACTGCACCGGTTATTCCATTAATTCCTACATGCCAAAAGCACAAGGGTTATAATTACAAAGATCATAATCAAACCGTATCATAAGCAGGATATCATGTGTTACAGTCTGTGCGTATTGTCAAGGATCCATGCACGCACATTGACCGTGTCATCCGGATTATCCGCTGATTTTCTATCAACGAAACTGTTTATTCATTTCAAAAATGAATCAACTATAAAACGAGCTCTGAAGTTCCGATAAAATTTAAACACAAGTTTGATTTTTTGCTTCATTATTCATATAGAATATTCCTGAAAAATATCTTCACTGTCGGTTATTTTCAGCCTAACTTTGTAATTTCGAGTATATTTTAATTATGTGTTTATCAATTAGGTACCCATTCAATTGTTTAAAATGATTTGCGTAAAAAAGGAGGACATTTGTCGTCGTCTTACAAATATAATTTGAAATTCACCTAATCGTAAATAGTTCCTGAAATTCACAAGTAACATTCCTACACGTGGCGATGAAGTCATGAATCACATCAGAAGCTAGGCTTGGACTTGAAGACAATGGAAATTTATCTAACAGTTTAAGTTTCTATTGTTGAGCGATTTTCTCAATCGCTCTGGCAAACTTTCTCTCGCAAATAGATAATTCCAAGGTTAATTACTTTTTGTGAACTGAATTCACTACAGCCTTCTTGCCTGCTTTTATCTTAAAACCAGTTCATATTAGGCATGGTTATTCCAATTCAAAAAATGTTAATTTAGCCTTCGATTCATCATTTCGTCAGTTTCGCAGCCGAATCAGGTGGAGATGGAGAAAATTTATGATGCGCAATTCAGAGAGCATTTTTGTAGAAGATTCACTAACCATTGCGTCCGAAAATATGATGCATCCAGCTGATGAGCGCCTTAGAGAGAAAATGCACGAAAAGAGAATGCAAATATGGAATACGAAATGAAATTTGAAATTCGCCAAAGAAACTTTTATTTTAAGAAAAAATTCATCAAACTTGTTTTCAGAGATTTCGCCAACCAACCCTGGCCCTGAGGATTGCAGCGGACCATTGGCATTAAGTCATCGCATGAAAATAGGTATGAACTGAAATGCATCCAACGATGCTAATGTATGCATTACCTGGTAAATATTTGCTTCCCATTTAAAATAACTACATAGAAATGCTACAAAAGAATTAAAGGATTGAATAGATTGCGGAGTTGGTGATCCAAAAAATAAAAAAAGCCCGTTTTAGAAGTAATGAATAGTTGGAGAATGCAAGTCATTGTCAGGGTTGTGGCCGGAGTTGCACGCATAGATGAAGTTTGGGCTGTACCCCGTTCTCCGGAAGTTCTTCCATTTATTTTTTTCTGTTACTTTTTACTTGAACTACTGAGAAGAATTAAGTCGACATGAACTGTGGCCAAATGTTAACGTTAACGCTAAAAAATGGAGCATGGAATCCGGGAAGTACCGACCTACCTACTCACAATAATTTCATTACATCGCACATTGTCGCGTAGGTGTACAATTTCAACCTTTTGAATTCGTCCATAATGTGAATTTTGAAAAATCATCTTGAGCATACTTTCGAATGAAATGATATTTCATTTTTACATCACCCATATTGAAGATTTTTGTTAATTATACAGTGACCCGTAAGCTTTACATCCCCCTGCAGTCCTGCAGTCGGAGTACAGAAAAGTAGAAAAAAATAGAGAAATATGTCTTTATCCTCCATGAGAATTCTAGGAAAAATCCTTGGGAATCAACTTTCCGACCATCCAACCAAAGATTGTTTCCAATCATCGGGAAACTTCCGGTGGTACGAATGTCCTTTAATGTTACATTATTTTCAAAATAAGCTGATTGTGAGAAGCGACAAATCATTTGAAGAGTTTGAAGCTCATGGTATAGAAAAGCAACAATATTTTGAACCCGATACTCAGACTTCAGATCGGAAAATTTCTTGTCGTGAGTCGTGATCGACGAAAAATTCCCATTCGAATTTAAAGTCGAACTGATTACTTCGTTGATATAAATAAAATATGCTGTAATATTTCTGAGTGATCAGTCGTTTTATAGTAAATTTTGGACCACTTGCAGTAATTACAATCAGTTCTACTTATACAGTCAGCAGCTGCTGTTTTCAATTTGATTGGCTTAGTATTGTTTCAGGTTTGCTCATTTGTTTGTCACAAAAGTTCGAACATTGAAAGTTTACTTACCCATGGAAGATTTGTGACGATTTGTCTCATGGATGACCTTATTGCGAATCCGGAAGAATTATATCTAGGAAGTCGATTTTTAATTGCTTTTATGTATACGCTGTTTGTTGCTCTATTTTCAATATTAAGGTCTGGATTCTCGATCCGAGGATGAGATGTGTGTGGGAGTAAAATGTCCAGTCCATGTTAGCTTGTCATGTAGTGCTTGTGATGAGCCTGAAATAAAAAGACACACAGACGCCATTAAAATAATTCCAGTCACAAATGTAGCCTCAACAATTCCCAGAAACTAAAGTAGGTAAAACAAATTGGGAACGCAATTCTGTACTTTGACGAAGCATTTCCTCGTTTAAATAAATTAGTTTATTGGCTTTTTCTCTACCCCCTTCTTCCTCAATCTTTTACGCAGAGAAGAAAACGGAGATTCAATATTCGCCTAAATAAGTTATCGACTTTACCAATTCCGTCAAAATAATCGAATCTTTCCACTTTCTCTCGCTGTACCACTTTAGAACTTCGCCAATCATCCACAGAAAAAATAACAACTCAATTTTCTCAATTTTCTCTAATATTAATTTCCCATTCATTCAAGGATGGAACCAATAACTGCAATTTGGTCGAATCTATACTCAAGATAATCGAATGACGCTTCAAGCGCACATTTTCCCCATGAATGGAATACTTTCCTCTGTAAATTCTGCCAAACCGTTATGGCACAATAATATATTTTCGTCAATTCATGCAACTCGGATAAGTCTGGATCATATTTTTTCCAGTATCAGTTGTTATATCTTAAGGGTTCATTAGTATATTAACTGCGCTGTCTCCTAAAATACATGTCTGGTTTTTCTTCCTCAATTTATATGCCAATCATCTCACAATTATTTCTGACTGATATAATTAGAGCATCCTAGGCATGTCCTTGCTCACAGTTCTTGGAATTTTAGTATTTTCTAAGCCCACCATACATGTATTAATATCCCATCGGCTGTTCATATCGAAAAATGGAGAAATATAGGAAAAATCATTTAAGATAATTGAAAGCCACATTCCCGTTGTTTTGTCGACACTTGTAGTAGTGTGGGAACTAGCGCTGGGAATAATAATGATAGTATTAGTTGGCACAATTCCATGTTTTCGGATTGTCGTGTCAACATCAACATATTTTTACCCATGTGCTTGTCTTAATCTGTATCACTCCTGTGTCAAAGGATAATCTGATGAGACAAGAGTCACTTGGAAACCTGACATCCGTTGACAACTATAATGGCCTCCTTGAATTTAATTGCTCTCATACACGAATACTAATGGCAGCAAAAGTGAGAAATTAAATTCGAAAACAAAGGGCGAGAAATTAAGAAATACGTTTCCATAAATTTGACTCATACCGAAACCGTAAGCAAGACGACTTATGGGGTCATTCGATGGGTTCTGAATTTGGGTAAAACGTAAGCAGCAAATTATTTATTTGGAAAATTCTTCCAATTTTTAATCCCCTAAGCCAACTTGGCAAAATCTATAATTTCAAAGTGGAAAATGACAAAAACAAGAATTGATACAAAAACTTTAAGAAAGAAACAAAACGAAAAAAAAAATCACAAGCACTGCAAGTTGAAACAAATGTCCTCAAGTTTCTTACAAGGCCATTTCTTCAATGTGTTAAATTTTGACTTGAATTTATTCTATTGTACGTGATTATGTCACCTGAAAATTAGCATGGACCAATCCGTACGCCCTGAGTTGTAGATATACTATTGTTCTACTTAATGAATATAATGAATGATTTAAAGTGGATCACTGACCACTCACTACTACCTTCAATGATAGGGTATCGAGAATCATTACTGCAAAATCTACTACTTGAGAAAATTATTTTGCCATTATCAAAACAAAATGTGGCCAAAATAGTTTTGCCATTTTCGTTTTCACCGCTTTACATCTTTCGCTATTTCTCACAGAATCAATGAAGTCACGCAGGTCGAACTGGAACACAGGACTAGTTATTTGTAATTTATTAAAGTCATCAACATCAACATCCTATTGAATACAGGTTGATGTTCATTGTAAGTTTTAAATTAATTTAAGATTTTTAGTAGGAGTTTAATACATTTGTACATAGCATTTATGTCGTGATTGGAAATAATAATTCCTAAGCTTTTTTCCAACGATGAAATTTTGATTACAGAATGCGCAAGGAACGATTACAAAAATACTAGTAACGGTTTGACTTCACCATTAAGAGTGGAATTCTAATTTCGGTCTGTTCAATTGTATTCATTTTATTACTTGTTAGTTTCCAGGTTGGTATATTTACGGTGGAATACCTCTATTGCTATATCAAATCGGATGGTTTCTAATTGAAACAAAATTATCGGGCAATTTTATTTGACAAGGAAAACTGAAATTCTGTGAATAGGGATCTACTACACGGATAAGAAATCGGTTTCGGGATTCATACGTCTAAACCCACTTTTAACTGAATTTGAAATTAAATGTTTAGTTTCTCAGACTCTTGATCTGTGGAATAAGTTCTTAATTCTTGTTGAGCACTGAATGCATGCATTAAACTGTTTTTCTCACCATAAATAGTTTGTTTTTGCATAACGATTTCGATGAGAGTCTCGTTGACATGATGGAATATGTATATTTGTATCCAGTTTCGTTTCATCCTTTGGTCAAATTAGTCATGTCAGGCAATGTTGAGAAGGATTAGAATTAATATCTTCATTGTACTTTCGATTGTTCATTGTTACTAGTTTAATCAATTCCAATTTGAACTTGTTCAGTAATTTTTAGTTGTTTACATACACACATTCTATTATCACACACTCACTATTTGTACTAATTATTTATGAGGGCAATGGAATGAAATGTCAAAATTCGTTCATGTCGTGCCATTTATTGTCATTTCATTTTATTATTCATGTAATTTTCTCAACATGATGTACCACTTCACACACATTCCTAATTACTTTCAGAGTTTCCTACATTCATAAAGACTTCCTGTCAATTTCTTTTGTCTCCCGCGTGTTGCGTGTGAATTTTTGTATTATGATTTCCTCAACATAAATTATTTTGCATTGCTCTAGTAATTTCATGGAGCTACGAATCCTGAAACCGGCTATAAATTTGAAAACTACATTGTGGAAATTTGGATAGAATTCGTTAGAAATAAGCTTTGGTTAAATTTTTCCTTGTTGATGTTTCTGTCGTAAAATTGAAGAATGTTTTTAGAGGGATAGGGTGGGTTTAGGTTTCGCGTAGGTTGTCAACCAAAAATATTTTATACTCGGTGGATGTACGCGCGCGTGAGTCTTTCCTCTCGACACCTTTCTTTTCTTCTCAAAAAAATACTCATGTTTTTTACGAAGAGATCTCCGAATCCCGAATTCTATCCTTTTATGGTATCCAGTATCCCATTTTGTCATGCCCAAATATATGTAACATCATTTCCTCAATCTCTAATTTCTCCAAGGATGATTCACCGACGGAAACGGAATTTTAATTTAATATTTTTATGAAGATCCTTGTAACACTTCATCATCATTGCAAATTGTCGATGTACAAAATTTTGACACATGGTCACAGATACTCGCATGACAACCGAATTCCGAAGAACGGATATTCCGAAATTTACCTGAACACCGCATTCGAGTCTTTGACTAGAAAAGTCAATTAGAAATTATTTTTCATTAGCGATTTATTACGACAGTTTGAACCACACTGTACATACTGTCGCTACCTTCAAAAAAATACAAAGAATAAGCTTTATTATTTATCATATTTCAATATGAATTGATTAATGCGAAAAAATTGATTTTTCGCCAGCAACGCATTTAGAGGACATAATCTGTGGCATTTTGATTGGCAGTCAAAATCAACTTCTTTCAAACCGGTCAAGTAGAATTTTGGAATTTGCACAAAAATACAAGAAAAGAGAGCATCGGTGGATTTCGTTCTTTGTCCAGAGTCCAGACCAGAGTGATAAGTCCATGTCAGTTCAGTTATGGTATTACAATATGAGAACATGAAAGCTAAACAGAAACAAACTGACAGAATTGTATATCTAACTATAACTAATTGTATAATTGTATATAATTTCTTAACTGGTGTTTTTTTTTTCATTTTAAATGTATTACTCTCAAATGTACTGCTGATATCTAGCGGTTTTAGCAGACGACTGGGGGACAGCTTGGTCCGACCCTATCTTGCAAGTAAATTCTGGCGGACTCACGCCCGAAATGTTAGAAATATTTTCGGATCGTGTCGGATCAGGCCAAGGCCAAGCTGGAATTAAGGGCCAAAGTCGGCCCGCGGTAAAGATATTAGGAAATCTTAATTTACAATGAGACAAAATTTCATAATTGACGATAACGTCCTGAGGGAATGATGTGCTGAAGTTGGACTATACTTGGGAGTCAAATCAAATAATTTACTGAATATGGCTATCCTTCAGTGGTAAAAGTTTCCTAACAGCGGTTAGGATAGTAACGTAGAATCTATTTTAAGTCGGCATGATTACCAAATTTGGCAAAACTGTAAACAAATTATCTACGGCTAAACCTTTCGAGTAAACAAAGTTGTGAAGACAAAATCGGTCTAAACTGAAGGCGGGGACACACAATTAAACTTTGTGTGCTCAGATCTTTAATTTGAAATTGTTAGACACGCAGTAGTGATTGTAATCCTGGAAATCTCAACCGAAGTTACCATTACTTAACTTGGTACCTGGTGCTAAAGCATTACTAAATATAATATCTGAGCGGAGGGAAGTGATCTTAGGAATTCCAAATTGCCGAAGTCTTTTTCGACTGAAAGGAGGAACTGCGCTACGGAGAAGGTGAATAATAGAATTAATTTGACTTGTAGTAACCACTCCATTAAATTCTGCCTATTGTCATTGTATTGTAAACTACTACTATTTCATAAATATTCGACTTATATATTAATTCCTTCTATAAGTAATCATTGTGACATAGTATTAAGTTGTATTGTAATACTACGGTACGTTTACCGTATTTAACCTACTGAAAGCTGGGCTCTAATAATATAAGCCCACATTTTATTATACTAGACCGATGGAAGTCGATTTTAGCAAATAAGTCATGCTCTAATAAAGACTGGTCTCTATTACAAGCCGGGTATATTGTAATGTTATAGATGTCCGTTGAAGTTCTGTAGGTAGCGTTCGCCCAGTCAGTTCAATCCGAGGTTACGAAACACTAGTCCAAATTAAGTAACTAAACGCATGATTGGCTTCAGAATCGGCATGACCACCGAGTTTGGAAAACAAGTAAACAAACTAACCATCGACTCAAACCTTTTGAGTAAACAAAGTTGAGAAGACAAAATCAGTCTCTAAACTGGTAGTGAGTCATGCAATTAGATCCTGTATATACGGCAATTAGATTTTCTAATTTGCAGTTGTTAGACACGCAGTGTTTGTGATTTTCATGAAATTCCCCTAAGAATTCAATTATTTCCTGGTTGACTTGGTGGATAAATTCTGGGCTGAGTGAAGTGTGAAGAATCATAAATTACAGTGGTCCTTCTGGCTGGAATAAGCTACCGGAAAAGGTGAATAGTCAAATAAATCGAATTGTCAAATTTTATCTGCGTTCATTTATACATTTGTCTTTATATTGATGATTTAATTTTAATTATCTGTATAAAATAATAGAAACAAAGCACACTTGACTGGTATTCGCTGTAAGGCATGGTAAAGTAAATTGTCCCTACCCTAGTAGTAGTAAAAACCATTCAAAATTTCATTGAAGCATCCAAGTCAGTGCAAGTCCGAGGAATTGACCCCAGCTCAGCGAATAAACAAGAGCGAATGCCAGTCAATACCACGATGCCGCAAACGACTTCATGCTTAACTACTTTTTAAGTTACCCTTCTAATAGAATGAATTCTTTGTACGAAATCCTTAAATGTTGTTCTTAAAATTTAGAATGGAAGTTCTTGGATACCCAGTAGGATCCCCACTGGACAACAATCTTTATAAAGTGATTAAGCTTCCCAATGATATTCGAGTACTTTTGATTGTGGAACGTCAAGTGCTTCCAGGAGATGAACGCTGGTTTGCAAGTGATAGTTGTATGGAAGTGGCTATAGCTGAATTCAATCGACTCTTCGGCAGTAATTATCGTTTCCATTGCGATTGTCATCAAAATGAGCGTCTACCATCAGCCCAACACGAGTTTGGCCATGGGAAGGTAATCTCTTTCAAATTCAGCATCAGTGTACTTGGATTCCGAAAGCAATAATTAGAGGATGTTGTAATCATATTCAGATGGCGTCAGTTGCATGGAGTGTGGGGGTTGGTTCTCTTAGTGACCCAGACGTTGCACCGGGATTAGCGCATTTATTCCAGCGTATGTTTACCTTGAGGACCACAGGACATCAGAAACGAAATGATTTCCAGATGTTCATAACGGTAATAACGAACAAGCCTTACCATTATTTTCAGGCCAAATTAATTTCCGGGTTATAGATATCATTATATTTCTGATTGGCATGCACGGGCTATTGAACAACGCATAAAAAAATTAAATATATAGTACAAGCAGCTGATTGATACTTTTGACTGCATTTAAAAAATATTTCCGACTAAAACATTCAACGTGATTTTGAAATAAGTGGTTTGATTCTTGTCACAAAATAATTCTCTATGTGTGTACGGTTTGTGGCTTCTACTTTGCGTAATACGTTATGCTTGATTTTGGTCGTCGTATTTAATTATGAATAGTATTTATAACCAAGAATTTACTTATCGTTTATTCTAACAAAGGAAAATGATGGGGAGTTCAAAGCCGTTACTGAAGGGGAATGCACAAAGTTTTCCTTTAAAATCCCGAATGAGCTTCTCGAAGAGGCATTGAATCGATTTGCACAATTCTTCGTCAACCCTGCTATGAACATTAAAGATATTCAGCTTGAGCGGAATATTATTGATTTAGGTAATCATTATTTATATATCGTAAGATTTCAGTTTGACTTGAAATCTTCTGATATATCAACATTTCTAGTGTTCATCTTGATCCATCTAATAAAGACCACAATGCCAGCGGTTGCTGCAACTGAAATTAGTTTCAGTGATGTTACCCGAATTGAGCAAAAGTATTGTGAGAAGTCGGGACTAGGAGGGAGTCGCGGCTTTAATCATCCATTAAGAAATGCAGTTTTGTGTTAAAAATAATAATTTCACTGAACCTTGTTGTTGAACTGCTTAGCACTTATACAAGAAATTCTCTGATCTGATCTTGAATGATTATATTATTTCTAATTGGCATGACTCATATATATGATCCCAATATTACATATCACAGAGTTCCGGAAGGTAAAGATGGATGATGAGGCTCGCCGACTTCGGCTTCTTCAAACTATTGGAACTATGGGTCACCCCATGACGAGATTCTATTACGGGAATAAAATGACTCTGAGACGTCGTGACAAGAATGACGAAACTATGTATAGATGGTTGGAAGACTTTAGAAAGTTTTACTACGGGGCGGAGCACATGACCATCGCTATAAAAGTACATTTCAGACTAATAACACAGGTTAACTAAGAGGTATAATTCTAAATATTTAATATTAAAAGTTATAAAATATATTTCTAGACTGGATTTGGTATGGAAGAAATTGAGGCTATTGTTGGGAGGACTTGCGGAGTAGTTCGGAAAAACAATATCCCTCGCTCAAACTTTGCCAACAAACCGTTTCCATTCCGCACAAGGGAATTTCGAGCATTGTACAAAGTCAAACCAGTGAAGGACGAAACTTCGGTAATTTCGGCTGCGGAATGAATATCGCAAACGCCTTATTGAGAAATCCGGATCTTGTTCGATTTAGCTGCATTCTTCATATGTCTGCTGAACAACTTTTGTGAAAATCCTACCGCGAGAAATCTAAAAGTTTGGCTGCGAGAATTACACGGAGGGCATATTCTACACTAAGAGCTTAGCATATTCACCTTGTGTATTTCTAGAACTAAACCGTGGCTCCTTTGGGGTTGTACCTTCACAAAAGTTGTTTCAGTAGTAGACCCTGACCTACAATTAATCAAAAATACGGTAAATTTGAACAGGGACGGGATTTTCCGTAATGTGTGTGCTGTGTCCATACATAACGACTATCACCATATTTATGGTCCTAGCACAGTTGGCAAAACACGGTTCGGTATAAGAAATTCTTGATAAACTCAAAACCAGCTAACTGCGCAAGTTTGAAGGTCCATTTAATTCGGATGTCCTTCCCGATCAATAATTCGTACATTTTAAATTGACAATATTTAATGCATAGCCCAGTGATAGGTTTCAAATCAA
>JAQFYE010001101.1:0-25792 GCA_034694305.1 Protaphorura glebata | reverse complement strand
CTGTCTAATACAATACACATGACTGAGCTCAACTACTCAATGATTATACATTCACTTCTATGGTACATACACTACAATCATCCCTGACCAAAACGGGATATAAGGGAAGCGAAGTACCCGTTGTCATTGTCATACTACGCAATGGATTACTAAAGCTGTAGTGACTTGTATACCGTTCCATATTGACCGGATTTAAATAGGAATTTGAACCGGATGTCGTCATGGATATTCTTATCATGTTACGTCATTGTATAGAAATCACAGCGACAAAATGTCCATTACTTGGCAAGATCTCTGTGATATGGATGGTTTAAAAATTCTATGCGCTGAACTGTGCACCGGTTGTCATTTTTCAAACAACAAAACTCATTTCTCATCGTAGAATCCAAGGAGTTTGATCCGCTTGTTTTAAGTAAGGAGAAACGGTAACTAGTAAAAAACAAAATTAACAACTTTTCTCCTGCCTGGTCGGGCGTCCCATGCCAATCCATTACGGAAACCTGGTTTCCCGACCAATGTTACAAGAGAGGGAATTTAATAAAAAGTTGAACCAAAATTAAATAATATTTCTACATTTAATTCGATAACGAATTTTACCATTCACTTCAGTATTTTCTGACGAATCAGAATACGGAAACGGAAATGAGATTGGATTTGGTCTAAGTAATGAAAATTTGGTAAAGATGGACACAGTTTTTTTATCCAAGAGGCCTGAAAATGTACGGTTACTAGGCCATCCTTACGTGTGGATTCAGGTATACATTTCTGAGCAGTTCTATATCCTCCGGCTCTCCTTATACCCAAAACGACCGGTTCAAACTCCTTGGTAGAATCAATATTTTTTCACGCTGCAGTGATTAAGATACCGCTGTAAGTTGATCATATTTAAATAGGGAAGTACCCGTACTCCGATTTTGGTGGCTAACGAACTCGACGGAAGGTACGGGCAAATCGTCATGCATGTCAACTTTGAAGCCGATCCGAGAAGAATTGCGGCAGCTAGAATGCTGATGGACGGACGCTCAAACAGACAGCAGCATCTAAATGACAATGCATGTCTCACTACGTTGCGACCCGCAATTTGTATGATTCTACCATACTGCTATCGCGAAACTTGGAGCTAAAAATCTTAGTTGAACCAAACGACGTAACGGCAGTCACCAACTGATTTTGTAACAACGACGTGCGACGTGCCTCTTTACGAAATCTGATCTTGAATAAAAATAAATCAATTATTGACAGGCAGAATGCCATCCAATTTGGATTCGGCATACATTCTGTGAATACACATTTGCAAATCGTCTGAAATTCGGAACATGATATTCCACCAATTTCCTTCGAGATTGCGACTCCAAAAGTTGACCCAGACACTATTGCGAAAAAAGCTTTGTTTTATTGGGTTTAAGAATGATAACGCGTGCGAGAGAAATTGAGACAAGTATTGTTTTCATGATTACGAAATTGTCTATCTTCGGGCTGAAAAATAATCCGCAGACATGTTCAATCTACGGTGTTATGTAACTGAAGGGATGAAGGTGATACTGAATTTCTACCAATCCATTACGAAATCACGACATTCTTGAACCTAGAGCTTTAATTTGTCGTTCAAGACAAGTCGCTACTTCAAACATGTGCTACAATGAAAGCTGATGTTCTTACCTTAACAAAAGAAATTAACTAACTGACTAACTTAAAAGTTGAACGGATTCTGGTCAGAAAAACTTGGTGCTAACAGAAGTCCTGACTTATTACTTGACATATAGTCTGGAGTAACTGGCGGCAGTCTCGGGTAGTTCGCCGCCCGTTTGATTGATCAGAGAGACAGGTTTCACTATAGTGGATTAATTTTCAAGCCATGTTATTTTGTGAGTTACTCGCACCAATATATTCAATCAGTCTCCAAACTTACAGTTCCCTCAGATAAAGATAGAATATACAAAAACCGAGCAGTAGCGGGTAGAGTGGTCAGTAAGGTATCTCAGACATCCTTGCTTGCAATGAATATCTGAAAATTGGCGTAAATGTAGAACCAAATCTGCCACTAAAATAGCCTGAAGGAATTGTAATAAGATTGCAATGAATATATTTTTCTTCTGAAATCAGCTATTAGTGGCCGGTGGCTTTAGTGGAATTCAGCTTAGTAATCGGTCATCTTCGACTGACTACCGGTTCGGATTGTTTGCTATCCAAAACTGACTATAATATACGACGGTATATAAATGCGTAACATTCAGATAGCGTATAGAAAGACCTAATTTCTTTTTTAAAGAAGTGCGAGTCTTGGCGCAGTTCTGTTCCAATTGGGTTCAAGATTGGTACGAATGACATTGCTAGTAATTCTGTAATCCTTGATTGACTTCCGGTTCGGACAGTTTGCTATTTAAACCTTACAAACCGCGAACGACTTTTAAATCAACATGATGAATGACAAATGACAACGTAAATCTCGGAAGAAAATGGTTTTTTCCGGAAGTACGAAATTCCTGGCTTACCTCCGGAGCTCGAACTTCTTGATACGTCCTGTGTACTCTTCCCCACCTTATATCTGGAGACATTTCGCATTTTATTACAACAGGTGCGTAAAAGCCTGTCAAACTTTCTCCACACGCCAGCAAACTCGCAGAGTCTTCTCAAATTCCAATGTCATTATGTCTTAAAAGCGGCTGTGCGATGTGATTTATGGTTACCTCAAATTTTTATGAAATTCTTCAAAAAAGGGCTGTGCAGCATGTACAATTCTTCCAAAAGAGATGCAAGGATCATATTATATAATCAGTGGAAGTGACCGATAACCCAGTGAGGAGGAATGTATGAAGAACGATTTCACCGCTCTTAATGAGTGCGATTACAAGGGTAGCGATGTCACCACAACTGTCATAAAAATAGTGGAAGGCAGGAACATAAGATGCACGCTGAAATTCACCTTAAATTGCATGATTTCTGATAACGGTATATGAAGTTCACTGAATAAGCCGCCTTTATTTCCTTGCTAAAAATTCGACCTTAAGCCTTTGTGTGAAGAATGAATGCATGCTTGAAGTCTTGGTAATAAAAGGTCAAAATGAACGTTCTGATTGCGAAACATGTATTCAAAGTAACGACGATGACTTTACTACAGACACTTTAAAGAGATAATTAATTTTCTCCAAGAATATTGCCTCATGGTTTATTAGACAACGACAAAAATTCCAATACATCGGTAATGAGTTTCATTAACACAAATTATAAGTAATTGGATTAACTGTAATTACAAGATGATCTTAATCGTATGTACATTAAATGTTTGTTGATAATATTTGGAGCAAAACTGGATAAATGGCCGAACTATAATAAATTGACAAGATTGACGAATACGAATAAAAAAATACGATACCATAAATTAATCGAAAACATTTTTTATTCTATATTAAAATGAACGAACTGCGTTTTTTTTTGGTTTAGTATATAATACCCTCATTAGTCGTGGGTTAACTTTGAGAAAAAAACGGATTTGAACAAACTTAATCGAGGAAGTAATATTTTCTGTTGAAATTTCCCGGACGTCAATTCTTAGAAAAAAGAGTACATTAAATGGGTTGACATATGTTTTTCTTAGGGAAAATTAACCTTGTAGTTTATAAATTTAAACATGACATGAAGTCATGTTTCGTCTAATTTGGACTCTTACAAAAACTTTGAAGGGCATTATAAAGTTTACTTCTCTCATGGAAAGTTAGGAAGGAATTACGACAATTACGACCAAGAAAGTTTTCAATTTGGCCCAAAGTTTCTACAAAATTTTGATTAAATTATAAAATGAAATTGTAATTCATCCCGAGGAAAAGTAAAAGTTTTGTGTTTTCACGAGTCATCATTGTCTTTGTCTCCGAAAAATGACATTACATTTTGTACGCGGAAAGCGAAGTGCATGCAATAGAATACAATGAATGAATGAAGGGAAAGACTGAGTCTATTTACGCTTATTTTGCCTCAAGTTCTACAATAATGAATTTAAAAATTTTTGGGAATAGTTTGTTATGTAAATACCTTTCCCACAAAGAATATAATTGTTCATGTCGAGATTTAGTGTATGTATTTACATATTCGAATATCCTGTAGCTCGTATGGCGGCC
This sequence comes from Protaphorura glebata, assembly GCA_034694305.1. Classification (NCBI taxonomy): domain Eukaryota; kingdom Metazoa; phylum Arthropoda; class Collembola; order Poduromorpha; family Onychiuridae; genus Protaphorura; species Protaphorura glebata. The sequence continues at coordinate 21,680 of JAQFYE010001101.1, read as the reverse complement.
TATAATAGAAAAAGGTATGTCAATAAAATAACAATTCAAAGACAAAGGGAAACTGGAAACCTTGTGTTCTCTGTGAAGCGAACCTTTCTGAAAAACATGGCAAAAATTGTGCAGTTCGTGGAAGTATTGTGTGGTTCACACGTTTGGTATATTCAAAAATTTACTAAATAATGAAGCCATTGACAGCTCCCATACCCGGATCCGCTGTGATAAATCTTATTCAAGCAACACTTTTACGACTCATGTCACCTCACTTTTCATCATCACGATCGTTAACTCCTGCCGATTTGAGGTTCTAGTTTCACATCATATTACTTCAAATCCACATTATAGAAACAGGTTTTCAATCTTATTGTATGGAATTGAATAATTTGATTCATCATTTCTAACAAACAAGGAACTCATGGGTAGGGAAAGTTTGCAGAGGTGCAACATGAGTCGTACTTTGTTTTGCCTTCTTATGAGATTACCAGCCTCAGTGAAAATAACATAGCGGATTCGTTCTTAAACTGTATAATCTTTAGTACTGCCAACAACTGACCAAAATAAAGACTGAAATTATGTCCGATGGTCATATGACTAATGCTGACGTTCATCCTTTTTTATGTGTGGCAGGCTATTATGTTTTGTGTTTTGAAAAACACATAAAAGTCCTTCATTCTCGTTAAAATCGTGTGGAATCGGTTCATCATCACCGTCAATGTAATTTGGGTAGAATGAACGAACTGCACTCTTTTTTTTATGTGTTAACCGAGTGATTGAGAAGAGACTTCATGCTGGGGCTCGAAGAATGAAGTCTCTTTTAGTGTTCCTAAAAGTTTCTGGTTTCCCTTTATCGGTAAAAAGCAGTCTATCATCAGAGAAAAAGTTCGTAAAAGAAAAAAACAATTCCTTTTGATCCGATTAAAATAACGAATAATATTTTTTTCCTTTGTCAACTCATGAATCTGGGTTACTTTTTAGGTGAGTTAGTCCGTGAGCTATTTTGTGACTGAGAGAAAAGCGTTTACAGTACATATTGCCGTTAGAATTGCGCAATACTATAGGTTTAAGGGTATTTTTACCCTCTAACGTTTATATTCCACTCGTTATTGATTAACCTTCGAAGAAGACGGGAACGTTGTTTCTTTTGTTTCTTGCGCTGTGATAAATGAAACCTGTTTATCCAACTTTCCATGAAATACAGTAAACGAATCTAAATTTGCATATTCGAAATGAGGGATGATGTTTTTCTGGGTGAAATGACCTTTCTTATTTAATGTGGAAAGTGCAACAGAACAGCATTACGTTAATAAACAGTCGTAAGTCCTAACATACGTACGAAAAAATTGTTTGTAGTTGAGTTGTAAGTTGCAAAATCTCTCCGTTCCAGTACATCGTGTAAGTGCACGAACATTATAAAATAAGATTTTATGGTTTAGTAGTTTTTAGTTTACTTTGATGAGTACATTTGTTTCTGTTTAACTTTTACTGAGATGAGTATGAGACTGGAAGTCGTTAACTTCTGAAGAAAGTGGAAAGGAAAGTTACGTCTAATCATGAAAGAGATGAATGGAAAAACCAATAAAAAATTCTCTACTGATAAATGTTAAGAATGTAATCAAATTTCCGAATAAAGTACTTACGATGTAGTCAGTTTTATGTATATACCCATGAGGCAATTATTTCAACAGAATATATGAATAGTTTAGGTTAGTGTTACAAGCATGGTTTCTATTTTGTAACGGGGTTTTCGGCTTACATTTAGCAAGTCTCTCGCATTGCAATTTGCAATTTATTTTACGAAAGATGGAATATTTTGCTGCATGCACTTTGATGACCGTACTGTAGTAGAATGGAAGGGTCTACATAATGAAGGGAGGACGTGAAAACTCACAGGATAGGACGACAATAATTAACACACTAAATTAATATGTATGTATTTACTTACGTCACTAATTACACATAATATGTGTATGTATGTTAGACGGTAATATGTTTAAACGAGTATGTTATGTTTTTTTTTAATTGGTGTCACTTCTAGCACTCACTAATCCTATATTCTAAATTCTAGGTTAATAGTTAAATTTGACTTTACCTCACGCAGTTACTTTTATTTTAAATAGTATTAAGTAATAGCTTTAGTTAGTCACCAACATTTTCATATGATATGTCTTGTTGAAGGTTACCTCTCGTCAATAATTTCAATTATGAGACCGGACCGGCACAATTCGAACTATAGCATATCATAGTTTTTTCACATTTTTTTTAAAACATTCAATCAAAATCCAATTGGTAGTGAAGGTTGTGCACTAGGTTCCAATCTAAATCTAATCGGGATACATTAATTTTGTTGGGATAAATTTTGATCGGCATTAAAATCACATTGATCAACTTGTCCTTATGATGATAATGATAAATTCCGTACAATAGCAACACTTTTCATTCGCAAAATTCATTCTGAAATAATTTTTGTACGAAACAATTAGTACGTTTCATTAAGCTTACGTCACGTGTTACATAAGTGCGAAGGTTTCAACAGACATTACAGACAGACAGACCAAATATATGTCACCAGGGTTAGGTCAAACTTAATTTTTGTTACCATATCCTACTTCTCATTATTTGTAACGAACATTTACGAATAATAATTGATCATACAAGTACAGCACGAGACCTCCACATTTTGACACGTCTTGTTCTCACGCTCAAAAATTACGAATTACATACATCATATGTTAAAATTTACCTTCAAATACTCATACAGTCGAACTCTTTAAAAATTGTAAAACACTAATAGATCAGAAAATAGAAAATAAGCACACAAGGCCTTTTTTTGAAAAAGATAAGACGAAAGGTTTTTTTTTCTCTCAGTTTCATTTTGTTTCAAATGTTTTGGTTAGTGTGGATTTGTATGTAATTTGTGATCTGGACTGCACTGAGGCAGTTTTGCCTAGTAATTATATTGTAATCAGTCATATTTCATTTCACATGTGTCGACGTAAAATATAAATGTTAAGAGTTTTCTTGTACTCTTTCATCGCATGCTCATTCTACTGTAAAGTACCACATAACAAAACGCGTGGGTCTCTTGTGTTAATTTTTTTGTAAAGGTTGTTTTCACCGCTAAGTAAGGAAAATGATCATCAGCATGCGACACATTAATTTAAAAAGTCAAAGTCTTCTTTATCAGGATAGGTTATTTTATGTTTGTAATGGGAAGATTTAGCTATTGTCAAACTGCACAGGTTTCCTTTTTGTCTAATTTCACTAAAATTTCTACAAGAAGGTAAACCAAAATTAAAATTTTTGAATTTCAGGGCTGGCCATGTATATGTAAAGTTTGCATTTTAATAAAATATAATATTGAGGAACTTAAAGAAAGGAAGGAAGGTTCAAAGTTGTACACCACATTGTGTGTGTTTCTTTTTAGCTGATCACACACAAACTTACTAACTTACTTACTAAGGATTTTAGCACCACAAGAATCCTTTGATTGAATCAAGGATATAATTTATACTTGTCTATACTAATTACTATAGAACTGTAACACTAATACTTAACCATTTCTTACTTTAGTAATAAATTACTAATTATTACATTACATAACCCTCCATTCACTTTTAAACGGGGTAATTTTTGTCAACAGGCGAATCACCTTTATCATTTTCATCGTACACCATTCTTTCTTTTTGAATTAGTAGTACGTATTTGTACACCACAGAGAAAAATGTCAGTCTGCTTGATTGAATTTGGAGATGTTCAATCGGTATTATTTTAGGTAGGAAGAATACTGGTTTATTTAATCAAGTTAAGACTTCGATTTTTTAAAATCATACTGCACTACATTGTACGACTACTAATTAGATTTGCTGTTTTTTTCTTAAATGAATTTTCTTTGTAATTTTATTTACCCGCTAATGAGAGTAATAAGTTGAAGGACTACCTGTATTCTGTACTGTAGTATAGTAATACTGCTTTCATACCTACCATTACTTTTTGTTACGCAAAAAACATAAACATGACCTCCGATCAGTTCTTAATACAAATAGCAGTCGTGTATCGGTTTACCTCCTTGTCAAAAGTGTCAAATCATCCACGAGGTAATTCTGCATTTGAGTTGTACTGAGTGCTTTCCTTTTGGGTAAAGACGTACTTTCTCTGAGATAAAATACTACGTAGGTTGATGACTAAAGGAATTCAACGTCTCGCCTCGCGTGTGATTTGAGTTGTCTGACAAAGAAAAAACAGAAAATAAACAATCATGACTTTCTTAACCAAAATGTCTACACATCAACCAAGGATCACATTTCAGCCTCTGAATCTGACCATTGGGCGTAGTAGATGAAGACTGATTCAATCATATTCCGTCCAGTGGATGAGAGATCGCAGGCTGAACTTGACAAGTTGTGTAATGTAAAAAGGGAAGAAGAAGGAATTCATAAGAACAATTAGGCTACAGTAGAATAGTTAGTGCGGTTTTTATGGATTCAGGGCACAAAAGGATTCGAGTACTCTAGACTGATTAGTTGATTGACATCTTCGCAGTTTTTTCCGATTTAACGACGGCCGCGAGCCCAGCGAAGGAGAGCATCAGCCAGAACGTCTAGGTGTGCCTTTGTCTGTTAAAGAAAATCAAAACAATGACTCACTCAATGGATTACTCTTTTGAAGAATTTTCTGGCCATTAAGACCAGATAAGGGCGCTCGGACCATTTTCTCGCCGTGAACATCAGTAGATTAGGAGTAACGAACGACAGAGATAGAATTAGTTACCCTGAGGGTAACAGTTTCGAAAATTTAGGAAATGTTATATTTTAAGGGATGATTTGAATTTTCTAAAAAGCGATGATTTGACCCGCGAGAAATGGAAGAGCCCGGAACTGGCTTGCTTAAAGCGTTGTTGACAGGTACAAACAGTTCACTCTCATAAAGTAATTACGCCCGAGGATTAACAACCACTTTCTCCAGAGGTTGTCTCCAGCTTTCTGCCACATAATTTAAACAGTAATGCTTGTCAATGAATTGACTGAAAACGAATGTCAAAAAAGATTGGCAGGGTGTTCCTAACAATTGCATGACATAAAATGTTATGTGTGTACATAAGAAATTGCACTACAAATTTATTTAAAACACCCTCTGAGCCCAGATTTCTCCAACACCTATGGCGTTTCGAATGTTTGGGAAATTCATTACCGTTATACGTAAGGCTAGACTAGCCACTTGAGGACGACTAAGAAAATATTTCAGAACTTCTTGAAAGCTGTGTTTAACACATTTCTAACATTTTTCGGTCTTTTCTGACTATGAGTATTACATAGCTTCTCATTAGAAACTGAATCTCGATGATAGAATAAAGGTGGGGTCTAACCGTTTTATAGAACATGCAGGCCTGTCTGTCTTCATCTTCAGCATTGGGACAGTCAATGAATCCGTCGCAGAGAACGTGGTCATCCACACATCTATAGCGGCCAACCGTATCAGGGGTTGGGCAAGCAAATCTCTCCATCCCGTCGTCTGCGAGGGGACACTCTGAAATTAATAAAACAAATAAACGTAAGGCACAAGTCTGGAGAAATTACACTACCCCATATAACCAATTGTACTCATATTTATTACCATTCATACCTATAATTGACACTTATTTTTGTAGAGAATATGATGAATTTTAATTCAGCAAGTTTGGAAAACCGCAAGCTAGTGATTTCAGACTTTTGACTAACGTTGCGTTGTTCAGGGTGTCGGGACAGGGTAGAAACGAGTTCAAAATTTTCGAATTCTGTGAATGGTTTGTGTTACTAGAATTTTTTGAATTTTATAACGCAAAATCCAGCTCAATCCGAACAATCCTGACAGAAGTTAACATATAATTAAGGGACGTTCATAAGGCGAATGTGTATTCGTTCACTTTCTTCAAGAGGTGTTCAGATCCTTCTGGACACCCGGTACATTGCGGCCAAAATAATCTTAGATTAATAAACTTGGCGTTGGTATAATTGACTTTCTAGAAATGAATCATACATGCTTATGTCAGGGATAGTTGAAAGTGGAGTAAAAGCTGTCTGTACTGAAAGCCAGTCAGTCCACAGTCACACATCTAAAATTCGGATTTATTTTTGCCGTTTGTACTCACATGATGTCATTCCGTGTGACAATTTTGCACAGATTTACGCGCTCTGAATGAGAGTTACGGTTCACCATAAAAGGTTTAATGTTGAAGGGAAGGAAAGCATTGTTGATAGCCTTTTCTGTCCATAAAACGTTTCTAAAAGTGTCTAGTGAAGCACATTTACGGAATTGATGAATGGAAATGAGGGAATGAAGAGTAAAGAGAGTAAAGACTTGGAAAAGCCAAGGAGTGCATATGAAATTTTATTTGATTTTATACGCTATGTTCAAACTCTACCAACCGAGAAGCCAATAATAAACTGCCGTAAATTCAAGAAGTTAGATTTATTCCCTCTTATTGTGCGATCTGCTGGTTGTGAATTATTTATGAATCGAGTCAGGAAATGTACTAAAAAGGCGTGTGTCCGTGTATATTTTTACCTCACAACCACGGAAAAAGGGTTTTGAGAAACCTCACGTCCAAATACATTATATTTTTATTACTTGCACGTGTCAAGGTAGCTGACAACCATGCTTTTCCTACTTCAGTTCTTGTTTATATGTCGCAATTTTGATATTACTATAGAATGGTTTTTCAATTGATTTCCTGGTAATTTGAGATTCACAATTTAAGGTAAAATACCGAAACTCTCTCAAGAGGAAACAACTTAAAAGTCGGATTTCGTTGTTGTGAATTAAAATTACTGAATAACAAGGGAAAGTTTTGTAAAAGTTTGATATCTTTCTAAAACTTTTGGCTTTCTACCTCACCAGAGTACAAACAAGACTTGTACACGCATGTTTGACTTTGACTTTAGTAGTCCACTTAATCCTTAGGTTGAAAAGTATGTGCTGAAAGAAATATTTCACTAACTTTACCTTACAGGTATTTCTTCTCCAGTAAAGTTCTACTCCAGTAAGAGCTATCATGTTTCTTAACTTTATAATGAAGATATATACAAAGGCTCTGCCCTCGAGTATTGACAAAGGAGTTTTCAGATGTGAGGGTGGATGTGGGAGTGAAAGTCAATTCATGAATCACCTTTGTATTTAGTAGTATAGAATATCTTGTGTTCCAAGAATCGTATCCAAAAAATAATTGTTGCGAAAATCTTCAGAGTGTCAGCTTCAGAGTAATTTTCATATAGTGGACAATATTTTTTCAAAAATTCCGAAAAAAAAAATAAAGTCTGCTGAATAGTGAATCGGAAACTGGACACTAAGGGAATGGATGTGATATTTGACAGAAATGAGTTCGGGAAGCCGACGACAAGGGCTTAAACCCTAGGATTGATATTGTCAAAACAGTGACTGATGGAATTGGTCAAAAACACGATTTGCAGGAACATAAAAACTTATTTTGAAAATTTTAGAGAGGTATAAATATTTGATTGCTAGGGGTTGAACTTAAGTGTGGCTTGTGTAATATGCCACAGTAGTACATCCGGAAAATACGTACTTTGGTGGAGTGAGTATATTTATAACCTGGACTCAACTTTATTATGGATTATCTTGAAGAAAATCGTGAGTTGTCAGACCAATCCCATTTTACTTTAATGCCAATAATAGCAGACCAGCCAAAACCGTCATCGAAACTGCTACTTCTACGTATGTGGAGAAAACACTGCGCACATGTTGTGACAAAGCAAAAATACACACAATGAAGGAAAACGGAACATAGGAAACTCGTAAGCGAAGGAGTAATTTAGATAACACAAAATTATGGGGAGGAAAAAGTCCGACAAAAATAATCAGTCATTTGGTTTTAGCTATTTGAACTCATTCAAGAGCAGTTATTATGCGAAAAATTTATAATTTCTCCTTCGATTCCTGACGGCAAAATCGACGGGTTTCATTTCATCTGGACGTTTCTGGCGGCGATGTTGATGGAAGGTGTAAAGTCCATGTGACTGTACAAAGTATTGATTAAAAGATCTATTAAGATGAGTTAGAACACTTTATGAGCCAACTCAGCTGTCTACGTTCTTTTCAGTAAAAGTGTAAATAAGTTTGTTTTCCTTGTCAGTCATAATTTTTCGCTGATTGACGTGATTGCGTCAACGGTTTTAGAAAAAAAGTGGAGAGCGGAAGCTAGTGTAACGATTTACCTGCCCAAACTTGCCCCGCTCGTGTTTTAGCCCAAGAATCGATTAAATTTAACAATTTTGGTCGTTAAAACAGTACAAGGATATACTGATTCCAGAAATAACCGGGACTATGTACCGCTATTGTGTCTGTGTCCCAGTAATTTAATAGTTTTTGATTGATTGTCCATTCCATCGTGAATACTTCTATTTTCGTCTACTCTGTGTAAAAATCCTAAACCCATTTAGGCAACCGCGCACCGATTCCCATCGACTTACTTCGTCATTATTATTTTTAGGTTGTACGGAAAACTACTGATTTACAAGAGATGAAAATATCGTGCAACTATTTATTCCATTGAAATTCTCATTCACATGTTATTTTCAAACGAATTCATTCGACCAGGGTCAATGACATCAACGGCAATGAATATAAATTGAATACACACATAACATTCGTTAGATTTCCAATCCACGATCCACGTGGACATGGCTTGGCGAAATGTCTAACAACCAGTTCGTCGTGCAAGCTGAATGCACGCTATAGAATACCTTTTGAGTATTCTTGAGACTTGAATAAGAATACACAAGGTCGTGGTCGTGGGACAGCATGGGCAAATAAAGAAAGTGTGTACACGAAATTATTAACGTAACTCGTAAAAGACGTGCTGACGTCAACAGAATATTCAATTCAAGGTCGACCAGTTTCGGAAGTAAATTGAAGTGTACTAAAATAGTTCAATTTAAATTTTTAGCACTTAATGCCTGTGATTTCTCATTGATCGATCCGACAAAGTGGTTCTTTGTTAGACTTTCTTCGGTCTTACATAATTTTGAATTGATTGATTCCCTTTCCACTCTATATTCAGCAGTTTAGTAAATAAATAATACCCCCAAACCTAGCTTCATAAAGACTTCAGTCGGATATTGTTGTATTTTGGAATACCTGATTCATATATCGGATCGTCGAACCCACTTTCATTAGACTACCGGAGAAGACAATTTCATATCATTCGGTATTCCGGAAGGCGTAATATTTGAGCCGTTACTTTCATATCGCTTCAGATAAAGGATAATATGTGATCTTATCGGTAACCTGGATTTTTAATATCGAAATCATTTCTTAGAAACAGCTGGGTCTTTATCCTCCCAAGTATCCCCGTCGTGTGCCAAAAATGTTTCTCGGAATTTTTATATTAACCTGTTGACGAATTTCATAGAGGAAAGTGTTGGTGGTATCTGTCGGTCTATTCTATACATCGCAGGTGTAACTGTCTTTCGTAAATGTCTTATACGTGTGTCATTAAACCTGTAAATATTTGATGACCTCGGCCGGTCCAACTCTATTGAATTTCTTCCATGTCATTTGAACTTAACTATTTAGAAAGTCCGAGTTCTGGGTATTCATATTATTGTTTATGTTATGTCGGGTTGACCCACTAACTCATGCCGCTCATCTGAAGACTTATGTCAGGTTTACATGAAACGATAATATCATAACGTGGGACATAAAGTGAGAGTTCAACGACCACTCGAGCCGATCGGAATCGTCTAACGCGTGGACGAATATTTTTATCCATTTATATGTCGCAGATAGGAAGTCAAATTAAGTCCGACTTACACGGCGTAATTTGACGAGAATTTTTCTGATTAGCTAGCCCGCAATTCATTTGGTTCCTAAAATGTTCAATACAACAAATAACTGCTTTATCCGGTGATTCCAATAATCTAATTAAGTTTACAACACGAATTTAATGGCAGAGACCGTTTTTACATTTTGAACCGAAAAGAATTTACACGGTACTTAGCAAAAGTATGCCCTTCTGACGTCTGTTCGGTTTAGTTCCTTGACTGCAGATTCATGAAGTTCTTTGTGCACGCTCGATGCATTTGATGTGCAAGCAAATAGAAAGCAACCGTTGTGCAGAAAATGTCTCTTGGGTAAAAAAAAAACTATGTAGAGCTGACACGGAACTTGAGTAGAATATTTAAATATTTAAACAGATCATGCTTGTTTGTTAACCCTGACCTTTTTCTTTGCGTGATATTTTACAGTACCACCAGAACGTAAGGACGTCAAAGAACTCATCCGAGAACTTCTGGGAAAATTGTATCCGTATATATTGAATTGGTTCTAAATTGTAGTTCCAAAGATGATTTTGTCGTGCTTTTGGATTAAGCCTATTTGCACTCAGCTTTATCAGAATACTTTAGAATTGCACTTTAATAAAGATTAAATCAAATCAAAATCGGTAGCTATTTCATGATTTAAAAAAAAAAGATTTAGTTTTCCTGATGAAAACAGCCTCATAAATACCTTTGTCCGTAAAAATTATTCTCAAGACAGAGATTACGAACGGGACAAACCCTAGAAAAAGAGAAAACTTATTACATCTATCTATGTACATGCCCTGTGATATTCGTCAAGTCCACATTATACAAAGAGAATGTTTAGTTTCTTTCTTTTCAATTCCAACGAATCCATCATTCTGAATTCTATTTTACGGCTGAAAATTTGGAACGAGGAAAAGGATTTCTCTGCGTGACATAAAATCTTCCTAGTTTCGTCTCCGATTTTATTCATTCGAGTCATTACCACCTAGGAAGATCAGACGAGTCTAGTGAATAGTCCAGTAGTCACTATTTTGTAGCTGCTACTGGTAATCATATAATTTGGTTAAAAAGTTCTATTAAAGTGACTGCATTTACGAGACTACTTTCTCCGAGCTGAATGAAGACCTCAAAATCTATACAAGGACAAAACATTAAAAGACGACATCGTGGGATTTGTAAAAAATGTTCACTCTTCGAACTTATCAACGAAAGTACCGTCTTCTAAATAACTCAGTGGACTTATCATATCATATTTTTAGAAATTGCTACAAAGTTTGACTTTAGATCGAACTGGTACCCGCGCATGAGAGACTTTCTTCAACGCGGTCGCCTAGCACAGGTGGTCGTTCACTAGAGTCTGGAAGTAGAGAATACTTGAGACAAGTTTGCTTTCTCCGAACCGGAACCCATTGCCAATATTTCTTCCACGTACCTGGTCGCCCAGCTCAGGTGACCGCATGGACAGGTTTTACTTACATTTTTGTTTGACACAATGGAGAGTGGAAAGCATAGAAAGGACTGGAGAAAAGTTTTGGAACTGGAGCCCATGCGTGAGTGGCTGACTTTCTCCAACCAAACTCACCCATCGATTTTCTCATCCGACTGGTGCGCGGGAAGCCTCTTCATATTCAGTTTGCTTCCTTCCTCTGCAAGATATACGTTCTCAATTTCTCATCAGTTTTGTTAGTTTTGCAGTGTTTAATTCTTCAAAGTTAACAATATGACTGATTCAAGGACACCATCCTTATCAGGGGAATCAAAAGTTGTCCCACCTGCCTTCGCACTCAACTCTCCCGCTTCCATCGACACGACCAACAAAATTCGCAAGGGTGAGTTAAATTGCAATAAAAAATTGGATGTAAATTAATAAAATAGTGTGTAGTCTGGCCATAACACGCTACATACTCGTGTGACACTAAAAATCACTGATTAACCTTTGATTATTGGTTATGGGTTTTTGGGCGAACATTTTTAATGACAATACAGCGGGCGATGATTGACCGAACATGTAGTGCAAAATCTGGGGTATCGCAGTTTCCAAGCACTGAGGCCGTGTAATTTGTATTTGTAATTTGTATTTGTATTTGTATTTATTCAGATCAACACCGCAAACAAGATAGATCCTTAAATTGACAGCAAAATTCTTCTAAATCAATACTTTAGATAATTTAGGCGAAAAATTAATGACCCAAAAATAATGGCCAAATTCAGATGTGTAGATGAAAGGCATATCTTAAGTTAAAGTAAAATACCCAACTATGATTTGTTGTATGATGTATGAACAAGGAAGGAACCGGGGTATCCTCAGTCTGAGATAAATACTGATAAAAAAAGAATGTAAATTCTAGTTTAATCTTGGAATTTTATCGGAAATTGTTCTATCAATTTTAGCACTAATACGGTTCTGTGGAATTTTATTGAGGTGGGAGTTTATGGTAATGGTTTATGGTTTCTCAAATAGTTTTTTTTACAACAGGTTATTTGAAAAATTAAAACTAATTTTGATAGTGAAATAAATACAGAACACGATTTTAATTCTTTAAATAAAATCAATCCAAGGAAAATTAACGATGCATTTATCATGGGAGCATGGGACACACCGACACACGTCACTTAAATCGTTGAATGGATATCGGCATGGGATTTGCTTTTAAGCAATCAGTCGTGAGATTATGGGCTGAATACTAAAAAAGCTGAAAAATGTTAGAAATACCGCCGCCTGGCTCGGCAATTCATTACACTTACTCTTGTGGTAAGGTCTATATCAACAGGCATCAGACTAGTGTATATAACAAAATTATGAGGGTTAGTGGAAGGGCTTTTCAATTTTGCATACTATTCTGTAGAAAGTATTAGTAGTACTTGATCTGAAGCACAGAACACGCCTAATGAGGAAAATGCATGTTGAAGGCATGCTCCTAATTATTTCCGCTCTTAGCCCACGCACCTAATTCCATCCATACAATATACGAAGTACAAGATCACCGGGGAAAAGTTTGTGGCATTCACAAATGTTGATTAACATGTTTCAGTTGATTTTGACCTTTTCTCATTTTGTTTCTGTTTGTTTGCAGGCCTCGGGAGACTTTCTGAAAATATGCACATTATTGCTAATGAACCATCTCTTGCTCTCTTCTGCCTACAGGTAAATTACTTTCTCATAATTAAATTTATCTTTATCACTGTCGCAATCCTGGATTCGCTTGGGACACAACTTGGTGGCGCAATTCTTCTGTTATAGACATTAAATTATTTATATTAAAACTGCATAGCGTAACCTTCCGCAGGGTTTAGTAAGTAACGCTGTATACCTTTTGTTTTTTTTCATTGTCGTAAGTTAAAGTAAACATTGTCATGAAATGATGACTCGTGACCAGTTTTAACCTGAATAAAACCAAACATTAACAATTCGAATTGTAAACAAAGCTAGTATTTGACAATTATTATTGTAGCATATGCTCCTGCTCGCTTAATTCACGAGAGGCCGATCATTCATAAAGTATAAAATGTGTGCCGTGCCACTGAGTTGTATTGCTTTCTTTCTGTTGTAGGAACATGTTCGTCGAGAGGTTCCAAACATGATTAAACAACGAGTCGAGTTTAGTAATCAACATCGAGTTCTGCAAGGAACGTGCTATGACATTGACTACAGCATAGGGTAAGCATTCGGTTCAGGAATTCCTAATTCTGCTTTTAATTTGCTTTCTGCTTGATTTATTTTTAAATTTGCCTTCAGAATTATACAAGCGTCTAGTCAGGCTAATACTGACAACAGAAATACACTAATTATATAACCATTATATTCATATATCATCTTATAATCATGCCTGCATTGTAATATGTATTATAGTGGTAGTATTGACTGGAATTTGGAATTGATTTGCTCTCAGTTGCCGCTTTAATCAGAATATCAAAAATAGTTTAGGTTGAAGAATAAAAATCTTTGGAGAAACTCGACCTGAGTTTTTTTTTATCCCCTGGAGGGTATTGAATTCTTAATATTCTATGAAGAATGGGCGAACTGAACTTGTATGTGTAAAAATGGATGGTGGATTTATTTGTGACCTAGAAAATGTTGAACATATGTCTTTTCTCTCATGTAAACAATACCGATGAGAATTGTTATGCGCACGTTTCAGACAACACAAGTAGGAAAGGAGAATTAACTGGGTTGCGTCTAAAAATGGAACCGTAATCGTTGTATACCTCTTTATTTATTCAGAAACTATAATGGTAGAGCTCCACGGTCAAGATAGGCAGGCAGTCAGACAAGATGATTCTGTGAAAAGTAGCTACAATACTCTAACTCTGAATCGATTCAATCCTTTCTGATATCTAAATATTGCATGAGGAGGAGAAACTTCGGTTGTACATTAGCCGTAGTAATGCGCTGCATGCAACAACAACAACACAGATTGACGGTCACCTACTCCAAGGTGTAGCTCTATTTTGTAGATACACTCAGGAGTAGGAATACAGCAGAGCGTGGCTGTCTTAGAAAAGAAAATAGATTAGATAGTATCTAGAATTTGGAATCTATTTGGAGGAAGCCTTTCCTATGTGCGTTATGTTGTACTATTGTGTAACGTACATTGAAGTTAGCCAGAGCAGCGACGCGCACTCAATGTTGGTTTTGAGAAGGAACCTTACCCGAAAATAAAATATAGTGAAAGTCGAGTGCGAGTGGCATGTCGACAAAGATCCACATTGTGAAATAAGGTACCTTGCCCTGTTACGTTGCATTACATTCATCATAAACGGAACCCCACCCACCTACTGCGACGGAATACCGGATTTTTCACGCGATAAAAATAACTTTCTTCGCACCACTGCACTCTGTTCATTTTCCTTCAAGGCAAATGTACTCGTAGTAATACATTACTTGTGTAAGTTGTGTATCATACAGACTACACCGCATCAACCACGGGGATAAAATACACTCAAATTTGTCAAACTCATATAAAGAGACCACCTGTAAATTCTCCTATATCGTTAGGAACTACATGGCTTTCATGAGAACTTCAGTGATATGTAATAAGCAAAGTTGTCTCATAACACCATTATAGGAACTTGCACTATGTTCCAGATTTTTGAAATACCTTTTTGATTGTAATTGAAATTCTGTTTCAGTTTGGCCTGCTTTTAACTGAATCATCTCTTTTTTATCTCTTAGGGCCGTGAAATCCATGGAAAAGTCTCAAACCCAGTTCAACTCCATTCAAAATCATCTAAAGAATGCTCTTTTTCTTAAGCAGCAACTGAAGTTTGAAGAAGGTCGAAAGAAACAACTCCAGGTAGTGCAGGTTTTATTTATGTATGTAGTCTTTGGTGGTTTAGTTTGATGCAATGGATGAATAGGAAGGAAGATAATGTGAATTAGCCTCGGGTCAGAGATTTACCTGACTGTCAATTCATTTGAAGGTGATTACTGTCACCTGGATAAACTGGTTCGTTCCAGAGAGCTCAACTGGTTGGAACGGAAGGAAGAATGAATGGATGAACACTAAAGAACTGAAAAGCACAGAGAAGATTCATAACCTTTGTCTGCTTTCTCCAACCTTCTTCGTAGAATTGCATGGAGCAATGAACATCAACGAGGGGTTGTATACATGGAAGTCAGATATGCTTGCATAAATATTTTGTAAGGGCTTTCCTTTGACATGTTTGTTGAGAGAGGGGAGAGAGAGAAAACTATCTGAGCTTGAAATTCTGGAAAACCACTGACAGGGAGCAAAGAGTTATAAGGTCAGAAATAGCAAATTGGAGGGCTGAGTTATAGTCATTTTGCAGAATACTTTACAGTCCCTCGCTCTACATTACAGATTAGAGTATTATACACACAAGGTTTTGAGTGAGTAGAGCAGTGTAGTGAAATTTTAGAGCTCAAGGGAAAAAAGAGCGTTTTGAATTATTCTGTGTTTGTCTTTTCCTTTCCTCTGAAAGCCTTGTCGTGGAGAAAGTAGTGGAAATTTTGAAGCGAGTTTCCCTCAACTCAACTATACCTCCCCCTATTAACCTACACATATCACTCGACCTAGGAATCCACTAATCTCAAATGTCAAGAGTTCAACTGAATTATATACAAGTTTTGCAAAAGTGGATTTAGTCCGGTCTTTCGTAGCTCCATATTATTTTCCAAGTTTACAACGCCAAGGTGTAAGTGTTTCTTCTTTAAGTGTGGCAAGGGAGTCATGAATTGTTTCTCAGCTGTAAAGCATACATGCTTGAAATTGTGCACTTTTAAAACATAATTTCACCTGTATGTCGCAAGAAATGTGTTTTGGTGCACTCATTGTCAGATCAGAGCGGATCCGAGCTTTTATGGATGTGTACAATTGATCTCAAAGAGAAACTGAAGTGGTCAATTGAGAAGAGAAATGTTTAAGGTTACGTTCATCAATTCTGACTTTAGAAATGTTTGTATGACTGAGTGAATGAATGAATGGTTGAGTTGGGTGGAAAGTGAGTGAGTGGATGAGCTTCTATATTCTCCTCCTGTATGTGTGTGAGTGGCTACTTCATTCATTCCCCTCAATTCAGTTTGACTCAAGTGAAGAGAGCCTTCCCTTTCGCATCATAGAACCTTAACTAAGTACATGTTTGTCTTTTTGCAGGTTGGGAAGGGAAAATAAAGAAATAAGTTGTGGAGAAAAGAGGGAAATAGAAGTTGCACGACAGAGAAGGCACGAACGACAGCTTCATTTACTGAAATATATATTGAAACAGATGTATTACCAACATTGTATTTTTCTGTGTATGTCTAGGCATGTGATAAACTAGTGGCCGTGGCCAGGTATGTGTTATACAGTAGTAAGTATCTAACCACCCATCCTTAGTGTATAAAAAACCCTTGAATGGAAGTAAGGGTAGGTAAAGTGTGAGCAAACAGGTTGCGAAATATCGACCGGCGGCGGCTTTAACTAACGTGTAAAGTAACATGGGGGAGCACGGAAGAAAAGTCGTCGAGAACGGACTAGGACAGAGACATGGACAGCAAGGAAAAAGATGAAGAAAAAAAAGGACCGCTGTTAGTCTACCCATCTTTCTTTCCAGTATTCGAGTAGAAAAAACTGGAACTAGAGCTAACTAGAACACACACATATTCCTCCCCCTAACATCTTTTGATCTCTATTCTGTGTATTAGATTTTGATAATGACGTCATTCAGTTCCTTCAGTTGACGGAGAAAGGTTCTTCCCTTTGCTGCCTTGTAACTTTCACCAATCAAAGAACTAATCCAACCTGTGTGAGGTTTACGAGCTCAATGATGGATGTGATCCAGACTTGCAAACGATTTCTCATTCCATGGTTTATAAGTTAGTTAGGATACGTATGTTTATACACTAAAATTTTCGTAGATAAGATTTTTTGGAAGAAAATCTTGGAAATGTGTAAAGGCCAAGTCTCATCTAAAAATTAAGGTGTGAAAATAAAATGATATATGGGTTTTAGTTTTACTCTCGATACTTGCACCCGGTAGCTAAAAATACACAAGCATATCGTCACGTGGAAGCGATGCGGTTAGGAGTTTTGTTCCCGCAATTCCTTTTCCTACAACTTAGTCTGTGAATTGCAGAGGCAGTTTGATGATGTGATTAGAGACGTAATCCCTCTATCTCAAATCATTTCATCTGGTGTGACCCAAACATCTATTTATAGAGAATGGATGTAGTAGGACTAGAATACGTCTTAGACAACTCTAACTCTCTCATGTTGTCCTCTCTGTGTTTGGAGTGTTGGTTTGGGCTTTAGTTGAGTTTAGGAAAGTTTCCTAGGAGAAAGTTTTCTTTCACCACTGTTGAAGGGGAGAAAAGGAAGAAAGAATAGAGATGGAAAAGGCGGGTGAGAGAGTTGAGGCCAACGATGTATACGAGCCTTTAGGAAGTGGTAGTGATTCTGAGAGGTTATAATGTATCTTTTTAGCTAGATTTAAACTTGAGATCTTGTTGTCGAGCTCTATTCAACTAGGACGATGACGACTAGTTCTGCACTCCAATTGTAAAAAAGGGAAGTGGCAAAAGCCTAAATCCTGGTTCGTTTCTCCGGAGGGAGAAAGGAAGGGCGTGATAATAGTTTGAGCTGACGACCATGGCCCTCATCATCATTTATTATTGTGCTTCTCTCCTTTCTATTTTTGCTGTTCTAATCTGTCATCTGACAATGGAACTCTTGGGCACTTAATCCGGACTCTGCCTGTCGCCGGGCCGGGGATCAACCAATCCAAAAGGTGTCAGATCCGAAACCACCGCGATTCTGTGTCAAGGCATGACGGAGAACTCTAATAAACCACACAAGCTTATGGCTTGCGTCATATCTATTAAATTATCCTGGCATTATTCTTTCTCAAGGTATGATACTAGGTGTATGTTTCTGCTGTTCCCTGTATTATTCAGTGGAGAATGTGGACTGCTATGAGATCCATTCTAAGGCATACATAATTGATGCGAGTTAGATTTATACAGTTTCTAGTCTCCTTCATTGCATTGACCTGACCTGACCTACATTTTGAGGTTGTTCCCTGACATTAACAGCCACCAGAAGGAGAAAGTCTTCGTTTTCCCTAGATCGAGAAGGAAACTTGTAAACAACATTATGGGTGTTTTTGTCTTCCTTTTGACTTCTAAACAGTCGAAATTCCAGAAACAGCAGGACGGCGGAGTGAACTGACTCACTGAAAATAAGGATTTATCCGAGTACCTTAGTTTGTTGACTTGTGAAATTGTAGGAAAGAACGCTTCCCCTTGTAGTACATAATATGTAACATACTTTACAAGATGTATCCGGAGTTATCTGGAGATTGCAGAAACCTGTACAGTTTGTCTGACTGGATTGAAGTCATTTCCTCCTTTTGTAAATACAAGAGTTGTGAAAAACATGCATTATCCATTTGAGATTTGAAATGGATTTGCAAAGAGCCTTTGTCAACAATGATCACATCGGGGGAGAATTGGAAGGTTTTGTTAAGTAAATATATGTAGTGAACCAACAACTGAGTTAGACAGTTGCAACATGTGGATAAGGAGATGCATTCACCATAATATAAATTTTGGTACGAAGTTTAACTAACATAAGCCAAAAGGTTTGGAACTTTCCCAAATCCCAATGGAAAGTAATAAATTTAAATGCATACAAAGGGAAAGTTAATTGGTTTACCATCAAATGGAAATGAAATGGCAGAGTTAAAGAACTTTATCCTGCGATTAGCCGAAAGTACATTTTTTGTGTTAACTTCAAAGCTGAGGGAAAGAGAATTAATTTTCGTCACCTCATAACTTAAGCAACAGCACCAGCGTCAAGCGTGGAGACGCATTGACAGAAAATCGCTCATGTAGTTCATTTAAAGGTTAGACAGGAAATGAAATTCGGTAATTTGCATTTAGGAGATTACGAAACTCCAAAGAATTGGGACTGATTATTATTAGGTCGGGCTGGCATTGGAGTAATTTGCCAAATTATAGTTGAACTGTTAATTGTAAGGACATATATGTACTAACTGGGCTATAATTTATAATACATGTAAGCGTTTTCATTCAATGACATTTTGACGACATGGCTCCAGTCAGTCGGGCGGACTAGGGTCTCCATTTATCTTTTCCCATCGTCCACTGTACATTATGTGAACAGGTGTGTCTGTGTCTATTATATAAACTGGCAACATTAATTGGGGGAGAAGCAAATTATCTTGTTAAATGTGGGAGGTCGACTATGTGCTTTAGTGCCTTGTCCTAATCAAATAGTCGTCATTGCAGCACAGAAATGAACGTTGCTTTACGAAAAACACTTCCTTCCTATGGTTAGCGTACGGTCGGCTCCGATGTCATAAGGCTCTCAGTCATATCTGACTTACAGTGACGACGCTGACGGGGTCGTAGGAACTGATAACCGAAAGTCCTGTTCCAAAAATAAACTAATATTTCTGGCTTGGAAATGTACTCCAAAATATTAGTTCGAATTAGATCACGATCGATCGGTTTCCTTCAGGGAAACGAATATTGCTTATCCTAAATTAATTTCCAGAAAAGTTTTTTTGATAGAAACATATACTCTGAAAGAGCAAATTGTGTGTTCAACAATTTTAAAAAAATTGAATTTATTTCTTACTTCCCTATTTTAAGGAGGACCGTTTTGTCTATTACTAACGAGGGAACTATACAATGTGAGGTGATTCTCTCCGAAATCGCCCAAACTTTTTTTACCGGAAAACCTTTGCCCCAAACCCTCAAAAATGACATTAGCTCACGTAACACTCAAAACTCGATTTAAAAAAAATTGACAAGTTTTTTTCAAAAAGTGCAAAGAGTCTTTGTTCACGAGGTTTCAGTATGGGATATTTCATACGTAGAACTATTCCCCAAAACTGCTCTCGAGACTTAACAAAATTTCAAAAATCGAAAAAAAAAATCAGAAAACCATTGAAATGTTTGCAATAATAAATTAAAAAATTAGAAACGTCATAACCTCACATTTTTAAATTTATTTTCACCGAGAGAATAATACCAATTAGAAGTATGGATTTTCAGGGCGAAAATACAGTCGAATATGCAAAGTAATGAGGTTTTTAATCTAATTTATTATTCCAAACATTTCAACTGTTTTCTAAATAGATATTTTTTTTAGATATCTGAAAGAAAGTTGGTCTTGAGATCAGTTTTGGGGGAAAGTTCTATGGGATATCCCATGCAAAAATCTTGAGAGACTCTTCTGATTTTTTTTTAAATGTCCTTATTTTTTAAAAAATTGAGTCTTGAGTGTTGCATGAGCTAATTACATTTTTGAGGGCTTGGGGCAAAGGACTTTCAGAAACAAAAAGTTTGGGCGAGATCGGGGAGAATCACCTCACATATGTAGTTCCCTCGTAAGAGAGACTATATTTCAACCCTTTTCAGTTTACCGAGATTTTGTTAAGTGTGCTAATCAATGGTGTTTAGACGACATAAGGTGAATTACCACGCGTTCGACATTTTATGATCAGTACTAGAAAGTGTTTTAATTTTCTCTTAAGTAGTGACACAAAAGAAAAATACAATGTAGTTTTGTAGTCATCAGACTCTGATCTTTTATCCTTGAAAAGACGAAATTTTGGGCGCAAATTTTTGAACGCATTCCCCATGCTGAGTCGCAAGTAAACGGAATAATATTGATTTTTACATTAAAATTTCTTTAGAAGAAATATTTTAACAAAGTTAAAAAATAACACGTGTACAGCTGGATTCAGTGTTTGTTTAGACTCAAAAACCTGGAACAAAAAATTGTGCTGCCAGGAGGAATAGAAGCCGTGCCCGGTCACGTGTGCCGAGTTGCGCAGAAGGAAAAGATCAGAGTCTAGCCCAATCTATGTTTATAACCTAACGGCTGTTTCCGCCCAATTTATCGCTTGATAATGTCAATTAGCCACGTCACGTTACTTCTCCGGCTTAATTGAGTTTCTGAAGAATTGAAGACGGCGTCATCGCTCACTGTAATCGCGCGTAAATAAAGTCGAAATAATTGCATGATTGATTCTTTGTCTTAATTAGAGGAAGTATAGAGCTCTCTATGTATGGGTCTTGTACCCGTCCAGCTTCTGATAGTGTGTTTCGTGACAAGACTAACTATTAAAGCTCAAACGTCAGTTCCGACTAGGAATGAGACGACATGATGAAAATGAAAATGAAAATGAAATGGAGTCAACAGTATGTCCGCTGGGACTAACAGACCCAACCCTACATTCTACCTTTCTCCTTCGAATTTCACATGAAACAATCACTGGAACTGGTGAGAAAGTTAATGAAAATGAAATAGAGAAAACCTGATTTTTTTAATTTGATTTCAATTTAATAAGGTATCCATGTGTGCCCATGTTTTTATATCTTTACTACGTATTTGAATTCATGTGCGAAATCAGAATCGGGGGGGG
>JAQFYE010001100.1:0-25794 GCA_034694305.1 Protaphorura glebata | reverse complement strand
TGCGTCCGAGTGTGTTCTGTTAGTGTAGAACAGTGGTTTTTGTGTGGTAGTTGTGACAGCATAAAGGAGCGCGTGACGGACAGACAGACAAAGGGATTTTATAAGCCCTTTACAGGACTGCGTCCACGGGCTAATAAGTAGAATGGCCAAGTACCACCTAGGAAGGTAGAATCTAGAATAATATCCTCTTCATACTGGCGTCCTTCCTTCAATAAGCTCACCACGGTGAACTGATACAAAAACCCATACAATTTTGTCTATCATTCTCCAAAAATTCGTGACATCTGAGATTCACATTTTAACCGTTCTAGACTAAGAGTATCGAATATCATAGAGAGGTCATTTCGTAGTCCCTAGTTACGCTTCCAATTAGGTTGCAAATTAAATTGAATTAATTTATATTTTGTCCAACTCAACGGATTAATAATTTCCATTCGGCGTCGAACACACGAAAGTTCCACAAGAAAGCACGACTAGCACGTGTATTTCTTTACTCATGCTTTTGGAAATCGAACGCCAGCGCATCCTAGCGAAACACTTCAGAACCAAGACTTGACCTTGTAAGGGTTGGTGTCAACAAAACTGTCCGTCCACTCTATGAAAGGAGCCAGGTTCTATACTCTTAGGTTCTAGACGCCGTTCTGTACAACTTACCAGGAAAGTCCGTCCTTTCGAACGGGTATTCTTACTAGTAATGTGTATTAATCCGAAAGAAAACTATTACGGTTGCTAACAACGTAACAACCATTGATATCAACCTTACTAAGCATTTGATGAGGCAATATACGAATACAAGGAACAGGTTACAAAATGAATTAAATAATTATGTTCGTTTGGTTTGTGGCATTTGGTTGTACTATGATTTAATGATTTTACAACTCAAGAAACATGAAAATATCCCAAATTTTAAAAATACAAAACGCTTCTTGGATGGAGTGTTCCAAATAGCCGTTTCCGCTATATTCTGATAAACGATAATACGTTCTTCCTCTTTCCATGTTCATGTAATGGAACGACCCATAGTTAAGTTAGTTACGATACGATCCGAATTAGCAACACGCACTGAGAAATCAATGTTTTGTCTTTGATGTTTAGTTGTATAAACCTGACCGCTGCGCTGTAGGGACCTTAGATGGTCGAGCACCTTGCAGCATACATACTCCGGAACACGAATGAATGCTGCTTCCTTTACGTTTTCAGATTCAGGTACGCTTGGCGCATATATGTACTTTGCCTACACTGCCGAGTTTGCCGCGGATACTGCCTATCTTTATGCTTGCTACGAGCAGCACTTCCAACAGATATCGCCACCTAATGTTAATGGAATACTTCAACATCAATAGATATCCTTTCCAGCCCTTCCAGCATATCGTCTCCTAATGTTACAGAGATATCGCCTCCGAATGTTAAAGAAATATTGCCTCCCAACGTTAAAGAGATATCACGAGTGCGATTGCCTCCTAATGCTGTAGAAACACCCGCTCTAACTCCCAACCACTCTCTACAACAGCTTTACCACTCTCTACGACCTCTCTACCAGTCTCTACAGCCTCTCTGTCACACTCCTCCATTGTAGTTTTTCCTTAAGGACTAGAGGTTGGTGGTTATTTCAGTACTGGAGTGTTTAAATGATGGCCACACATATTTTTGAGTTTTTACTGTTCTTGACAAAATCCGAAATATTCACGTGCCGCCCTCCGCCCCACCATCAACATTCGATTTATAAACCCCATAAATATTTTCCATCTTTTGCATTTCGTGAAAGGACACCGCACACACATAATGGGGCGAAGTAGGTTAGTCAGGTTTGGCTGGATTTTGGATATACAATTGACCTGCTGAACTTTTGTGAAGGTTTTTACCACCAAACGGCGCACCGTTTCGCCGTTAGAAATATAAAAGGTGTCTCAGCTACGCCCAGGGCGTGGCACATGCCACCTGTATATTTCTAGCGAACAATATTTCGTCTAATAAGTCGTCATCAATCCTCTAAGATCACACGTTATGATCGTGATCTCTCAAAATGTGACGTCTGAAGAAAATCCAGAATAGTGGAGGGATTTAAAGGAGGGTGTAGTGTTATATAATTTATTGGTACGCCTATAAAAACAAACGTGTACTGCAAATGACGAAAAACCCTGAAAAGAGTTGTCCAACCGGAATAATTACTTCTTCACTATCCAATCCAAAAATCTCATTGTTAGTAAACGTTAGGCATACGAAAACCATATCACATGTCTGTCAAGTTATACATATACATATTATATCACTGTGTAATTCCTTCAAGTAAATTGTTGGGATGGTTAAAGCCGAAGTTAAGGGAAAGGGCAACGGGTTCACATCGCATTGAATTAAAAACAATGTCGTTTGTCGTAGGCTCATCATTAGCAAAGCTATAGTATGGTTCTGTGTAACAAACAATTAAATAATAAGGCTACAACTCACGCGGCTTTCTTATTATCATAATTTCTGGATCTGTTCGCGTATGTTCGAACTTGAATTTCTACTCAGAATTACAATTTACAAAGATTGGTAAGACAAATTATTCAACTCGTAAGGGATGCTGTAATGTTTATAGATGTTGGGATGTATATACATATGAATGAACAAATAAGATTTTTCAAGGAATTTCTGAGATAACCTACTACGGTTCAGGAGGTGGACAACTGAGCCACCCTCAGAAACCTCTTATTACTTAATTTTAATAAAATTGCCGTCATCAGTTAGAGGTTGATACAGGTGGGAGTGAGTTCACATACTCATATTATCTGCATCAAGGAATAATACGTCCACACAAGTTTTCTCAATTCAGGATGTAGAAATAGCATTGACACATACTTTATAAGGAATGTTCGCTATTCTCGTTTCTTGAGGTGAGTAGCCATAACCTTGTCCTTAACGATAAAGACAATCGAATTATCAGATGCAAAATGCAAAACAGATAGATTAGCCTTATTTAAGACTCCTGGAATATTCAGAAGTTACCCATTTGGTTGCACTCATTTTAGGGATAATGTAATTAAAATAGACTCATTAGTGTGTTTTAGTTATAACCCGACTGAATTTTATGGTCAATGTACAGCAGGCGAACGAAATGGATCACTTCAAAAGTTGGAAAAATTATTATAACGTCTGATTTATTCGAAAATTCTGAATTAGTCGTTCATAAGCAGTGGATTTGAATTAAAGAAATTGGAATCTACAGATCAAACGATTCGTGATGCCTGATCATCTAAAAGCTTTGATCCAAAATTCAGGCTATTGAATTTTTTCAATAAAGGAAAAACTTGATCCTTATTTCGGAAACACAAACAAAATTCTTATATGTTACGTGCTTGCTGTCGACGAGAACTGATAAGGTGGTGCATATGTCTACTCAATTCCATTCACGGCATGTAAAATGAATATCACATAATATGTATCCGGCAAGAGAGTGATTCATGCTCACACTGGTAAAATATTTAAAAATGACATTTTTAAAGTTCAGGGCATTATGTATATTGTAATTCGTAAGTAATAAAATTGTGAATCAATACAACATGATATATTTAAGGGAGACCTTGTGCATCTGGAAAAATTTCCTGTGTGTTTAGTGGACCAAGGTCTTAATGTCGCACGTAAACTTTCATATCAACCGAATTTCGGCAAGGCCATAACATCCAGCGGTATAGCTGGCGATTTTGCATAGTTTTACGCAAATCGTGGTTTGCTCTGTGTCATAAGGAAATGAAGCATGAAGCATTTATCTTTTGCCTCTGACTCATTTAAGACAAGAAAAGTCAACGCATTGGTTAAAAGGAAAGTTCCGTTTTTGGATTTATCGTAGCCAGAAGCGACAATTGAACGTACAGTCAACAGTAGGGAAAGCAATAGTCCGTGTTAACGCTAGAAATTGTAGGAAGAGTCTGGTGATCAGCTACAATAAATCATAAATACTGTGCTTTCAGTTTGGACTCCGTTGATCTCAAGTTAATTGAATGGTAAGGAATTTACCAAATACTTTTCAACCAATTTCATTATTTTCAACAAATATTACTTAGATACAATTCCGACGACTTGACAGAAATCTAGCCAAGCCTCCACCCACTCTTAATTTCTATCCAAGTTCTCATTTAATAATATTTGCAAACTCGACTCGAAACCCCAGCCTGAACTTCTTCGTGTTCTGCATAACATCATGTGTCCTGAGTCCTGAAAATTGTAAAACTTGTCGGAAACAGATCTTCCAGGCAGACGCTTCTGAAACCTCCACAGAAGAGCTAATAATAGCAATAGCTATAGGTAGTAATGATGACTTTCTTAAATGAACAGTGCCACCCGACGTCCGCACGTTGGTGACGAACAGAAATTACTAATCCTGATTGTTTTTAGTATAATCTCAATTTTGCTAGAAAAATGACTTCTATGCATCATACTAACACAACTAACAGCTAATACAATCCATCAAACCATAAGTATTATCACCATTGCTCGCAGTATTTACAGTTTAACTCCTTACCCTCCTTATCTTACTCGTTGACCTTGAACCTCACATGTTTGTCTCAGTAATTCAAAATTTTATCAAAATTATCTTGGAAATTTTAGTCTCAACTCCGTAAAGTTCTTAATTGTCAATAAGGTAGTATTTCTTTTCCAAGTGAATGTGTGTGTCCGGTTATGAGAACAGAGGGTGAGGTAATTGTATTGAATTGTACGATTATATCTTGTAACTTTGACACAGAAACATACCTCATTATATTCTACTCTAAATATTCCAGCTTGTGCGTAAGGACTTGAAATAATCTAAGACCACCACTGATAATTTCTGTTTACAGATTATGGGTTTAACTTGTCTTGGGCTGGTTATACATATACTTGCATTTTCAATTCCAAAAACTCGTTCACAATCATCATCTCGTGAATACCAGCCTTTTCACGCTGCGAGAATCCAAAACCACCGCAATAATGACTTCAATGGAGGTCAACTGTCACCTTTTCAGATTGACTCTCGAGTTGAATCGCCGACAAACTCACCTCATGAGAACCTAGACATTAATTACAGAGCTCAAGTGCCCTCTAACTACCGCAATTTTTATCGAAATCGAAATTACTTTGTTCAACCCGGAGATAATGAACACCAGTTACAGAAACAAGACGGGGTTGAAGTTGATATAAGCGGAGATCAAAAATATATTACAACCGGTTCATCAAACAACGCAGATTACTCCAACTCTCGAGCTCCAACCGTCGTTGAAAATGGAGATTCAGGATTTGCTACTTCCGTTCCAGAGAAAAGCGTTGGATCGTACCCAAATGTGGGAGGAACTTACGTAAGACCGACATCAACATATGCGATAAAATCGTCTGAAGTTACTAGTGGTAAGAGATTTAAACCCTAACTGTCCAACTTGATTACATAATTATATAGTAATCAGGAATGTATATGATTTCCCAGACAGTCCAATCTTGTTTAGTCCATCAAATACTCCGATGCATTACATTAGACCGGTCCAACATTTTCATACTTCTACACCTCCTTTCTTTAATACCGTGGCTGGTAGGGAAGCTACAACGTTTAAAGATGTTCGACTGAAGAGTACATACGTTCCGACTCTGGACGATAAATTAGATGCTAAATGCCCAAAGAATTCTGCTTACTGTGAAGATTTTGACAACTATCCCACGTAAGTGGAACTAATCTACAACGTCGTCGACATTATCCTGTTGGTTAACACTAATGTATGTGTCTTAACAGGCAGCTGATAGACGATGTGATAACTAAAAGCTATACCCCTGAAAAATTTCAAGAGGTTTACGGCGAGAGCACTGATAATACGTCAAAGGTAAATCCCGCGTTCATAGTATCAAAGAAGCCTCTAAATATTTCAGCTTCTCTTAAGTTGCACTGGTATAATGTTAGAATTCGTGATATTTCACAGGTAATTGATCTCAAAGCAATTCTTCAAAGGAATGGACTAAATTCTGGTTCACCGGTTGAAGAAACCCCCCTCTGTTCATCTGTTGTGAGTAAATTATGCAACTAATGCTAATCTTGACGCGTTGTTTTATTTCTCAAAATTGTGAATTCAATATCTCCATGCAGGAACATACTATTTACCCCAGAGTCGCCAAAAACAAAGAAAATAAGTGGATGTACATCGTCAATCACGCCGAATATATTCAGGGAGTTCGCGTCGAGAAGTGCCTGTAAGTGTTCTCCAAAAGCAGTTATTACATTGAAATTTAAATTTCTATGCTACCTTTGCTATTTCGGCAGGGTAGCGCAGACCTGTATGAACATTTTCTTCTTTTCTGGAGTCTATAACTGCAATTTTTAAGAAAGAATTGTTTCTTGATCCCTCACCACCGATTGGAGAAAGAAATTAAAACGTCTACAAAAAAAATGACATGATCGATTAAAAAGTCATAAAAGGATCATCTTATTGATTTGTGTACTCTTCGATTGATGGTACAATTCAGAAATTGGCCATTTAGTAAATGTATACCCGTTCTGGCTAGAACGACCGGTTCTAGTTACACAAAACACCAAACAGAATTGAAAGGCTTTCGAGAGTAAAAACTCGTACTATTTTTTTTAACAACTTATGCCCGATATTAATTCACAGGGACGAAGCCCAGTCATGTTTTTTTGGAGACGCTGTCCCTGTTGGATATCAAACGGCATGCCGTCAGAAGTTCATTTACAAAAAATTATTGGCACTGACGCAGGAAGGGAAGACATCTACGGATACGTTTCGATTGCCTTCCTGTTGCGTCTGTTTGGTAAAAACTACAACCCTCGCTGATCGATTGTCCGGTCTTATTCCGAGTACGCATAAACAGAGTGTGGGTGGTGTAGCTACATCTTCTGCACCGAAAACCACGATACCTATGTCGTCAGATACTCAGTCTTTTGAGAGCCATGACGGACTTGAATTTATGTCCGATCAAGCTTTTCCAATGAATGCGACAACCATAAAAGTGAGCGATGACTGAAATCGGTGTCTTGACCTCTCTAAATCGTTGGAGAGTGCCAATTACACTAAAATCCATACTTAACTGTATAACGGTATTATACTTTTTGTAGGGGTATTACTTGAAATATGGTCTTTCTTCATATTATGTAATATAATATTGCTACCCTATTTAGCGTATTTCACCTTTAGAACGTTATCATAGTTTGTTGTAATGCTTCGAATTTAAAAAGTCTTGCAATGTGAGCTCATCCGGGCTCATTTTATTATTTCAGTTTTATCTTTTGAGTCTGTAAATCAAAATCTTAAGTTATGACATATTCCAGAATTTTTTCCATGCAAAATAAATTACTTGGAATCTACGAACCCTACATTTGTAATTGCAATTGAGCACGTTGGTGAGGACATAGCTTCACTCACACATAATTTGTTATTAATGTGTAGTGCACGGTGACAATTTATTATTAAGGCTTTATGTGATTACGCCTAAAAGGTGTGGTTTATGTGCAGACAATTAGAGAAAATTACGAAGCTGGAACATGCGATTTTGACGGTCAACCGTTTAAAATACTCTTGAAAAGTTGTGTTTTTCATGATATTATGAATTCTTTTTTAACAAACGATGATTAACGCGTGAGACATTAGAACATACCTTCTTTTAATGTGGTTTACAGACAAATTTTTGTGAAAATGGAGACGGACCTTTAATTTTGCCAAACAATTAACAGGCACTCAGTGTGTCATTAATAATTCAAGTAGAGTGGAGTGGAGAGCAACAAGGTTGACATTAACAAAGTGTTTCAAACATTTTTGGAATCCAGATTTCTCCCATTCCTATGACATTTTGCATGTTTGGGAAATGAACAGCTCCCTCCCATTAAGGTAAACTTTGACTACAACTCAGTTTATTCGTACATCATAGAATCTCAATTATACTGGATCTAACATTTGTGAAGATGATCGTTCTTATTCAATGCAAATACCACTGAAATGTTAATTTGACATGTAAGATAATATGACTTGACATTTTCCGCCAATGTTTTGGACCGGACTTGCTTAGTGTGCTTACGGTACACATGGACGACACACGACTGACTAGTTCTTGTTATTATGTTGAAAGAATAAATCCGATTTTGCACAATTGTAAATATGATTAACCGTCGTAACTTATTCCACATAAAATAAAAATAAATCTTTGGTTAAGGGAACACCTGAACATGTGGATATTATTAGAAAGGACAATTCACAATTCCAGTCATACTAAATAGTACAGAATTTGAGAGGAATTATTTCGACATCAGCTAGAAATTAGCTACTCATTGGAAACTTTTAGGATATTTTTAGGATTTAAGGACGTTCAGCTCGTTTCCTCACAATGAACTTGAGAAAACTAGGATTCACTTACCAAACAGATAGAGTTATTGTTTTAGCATGTCTTTTGTTGAAATATTGTGACACTCAATGGAAATCAATTTGTTTATTGTACTGAACTCTTTGGGCTATGGAACTTTTTGACATTAATAAAAAATTCTCTGACTCTGCGATTTTGAAGGTGAGCAGTTTTGATAATTCAACAAAAACCTTATTTTCAGGGATGATTTGAATTTTTAAAAGCCGATGATTTAACCCGTGAGAGATGGGTTGAATCAAAGACCACTTCTTACAGAATATACAACTAATTAGCTCTGTCTAATATATAGATAAACACTTTTATCCGAAGTTTTATTCGCATTTTGGCCTGGAAATAAGGTTGTGTCTTGTGAGCTAATTATCATTGCGTCATTGCCGTCCAAATGCGATCCGAGTTACACTTTTTGGTCTAAACAATAATAATGAGATTTCCCAGCTAAACAATTGGAAACAAAAAGTCTTTCACGTGTTTTTTGGAATTCAAAAAAACTGGTACAACTTCCAGAAATATTGAAAGTGAGTGAAAAGGAATACTATCACGAAAAATTCAGATTATTTATATATGTAGATTGTTAAGGATCATTGCTTGGGAGCAAAAATTATCATACCCGACCCGACGTGCCTCTCGTAAGTGATGTTGCTGGTATGCTGGTGCGGAAATTAACAAAAATGTCTAGCATTTTTGTATTATTAAGTGATTAACCGACGAAGAAATTACAAAGGGAGAGAGCGAGGTTTTAAAATTCTATAGAATTTAAATTGTTTTTCGACAAAATTAAATCTTTATTTTATCCTTGGAGTCTACCCTGTATGTCAGCAAAACCCCGGGAGAATATTCGATATTTGAAAACACATGTTGGGAGCTTATTGCGAAATTAAAAGTTTATTCTTTATTTTACTTGACAAAAACTAAGGACTTAAATAGGTTGTGACCTTCGCGATAAACTAAATCTTATAAGCTAAAACTTCGAAATCCGTGTTAAGTGCACAGATTTCGTAACTTCCTCTCAAAAACATGGAGAATGTTCCGGAAGGTACGTACTCACGGTACCAATTATTAATTCAATTAAAATCTATAATCCGTTACTGTAAATTAAATTGACATAATGATTATTGTCAATTTAACTCATTGCAATTCCAATTGAAAGTGTAAATTGTATAATAATAATCAATCGCACTTGCGGTAATTGTAGATCTAACCAGTTGTTTTTTTCTATTCTAACCCTTACACTCCTGCTCCGTAGTGGTTCGTGAACTTTGAACTTAGTAAAGAATTTAATTTGCGGCTTTAATTCCAGCTTGTCCAGGAACTCAGAGCCAGGATGCCGGAAAGCAGAGCGCATGCCAAGGATGCCCGAATCAGAGCCTTTGTTCCTCAGGAAAAGCCAATTTGCCAGATCCTGGTAAATCAAGTCTATTTAGCTTAAATATATTGAAGGCATTACAATTACAATTATTTTAGCTTTTTAATGATCCGGTGAAGTTTCGACAACAGTTGTAAGGAATTATAAGCTATTGACTCTCACCGTAAATATATGTAACTATCGAGTGACTAAAATTGTTAAAATACACCAGGTATTATATTTTGTTGGTTGTAGCTGTCTCAGTCATTGCTGCCAAGATGTCGTCGGTGAAACTGAAATATTTAGTTTTATCTGGGAAAGGCGGAGTCGGCAAATCAACTATTTCCAGTTTGTTGAGCAGGGCATTCGCTTCTAATCCGGACTCGAACGTGAGTTCAATATCTTAATCTTAGGGATTCAGCTCAATCAATGCCAATGGCGACATCAATACATAAGTTGTATACTGTCATAACACCGCCATATCGCACCCAAACCAAGTATTTTTGAATTTTCTTATGCAAATCCTCTGCAGCACTCTGATTAGAAAGGTCATGATAATTGCACATCCAAACCTGGTGTCTTATTTGCCTGAATACATAAGAACCAGACATTCAGGCGTGTTGCGAGGTCGCCTTCTTTGGGATTCAAAATTTAAAAATTCAAATAGTTTTTCTCAACCTGAACGCTATTTTTTTTTGCTTCCTTCATTTCAGGTGGGTTTATTGGATGTTGATATTTGCGGACCGTCAATTCCTCGAATTATGGGATGCGAAGGAGAAGAGGTAAGAATAGTAATGTTTCAGAAGATCGAGATCCTAAAATACCAAAATCTAGGATACCATCTACGACCAGGAGAATATACAATATACATGAACCGTAGAATGTCCCACTTCATCCTACCAAAGAATTTATTTCATCAAATATTGATATTGTATAGGTACATAAAAGCGGATCCGGCTGGAGTCCAGTGGTGAGATTCTATTCTATTGTGGTTTTGTTATATTTTATTATTGAGTGTATCAATTTTGTAAGCATTATAGAACGCCAATACGGGCGTTCATTAATCTGTAATTTAGAATACACATTTATATTCTGTGTTAAAGTATGTGGAAGACAACCTAAGTGTTATGTCTATTGGATTTCTACTGGAGAGCATGAATTCTGCGGTGATTTGGAGAGGGCCCAGAAAAAATGGTATTCGAATAGAAATAATTAAATTAAAAATTTATTTGATCGTGTTGTTGAGTGCGTGGTTCACCTTTCTGTATTTGCTTTTACGCACGGGTGGTCATGGTCGGAACGACACAATTGAAAATTAAGGCAGGTTGTCGCAGTTTGTTGTATATAATTTGAAATTGAATTTGGTTGTCCGTTCACTCATTTTTTTTATTTGTAGGTTTGATTAAACAGTTTTTGACTGAGGTAGACTGGGGAACAAGTCTTGATGTATTGGTCATCGACACTCCTCCTGGTACATCTGATGAACATTTGTCACTCGCAACTTACTTGGCCGAGGTTAGAATACCGAATAGAATTTACTACTATTGGTTTTTCAGTTTGTAATCGGTGTTTTTTTTGCTAATGTTTTATTTTATCCAGAGTGACATCAAAGGTGCGATCATTGTCACCACACCACAAGACGTAGCACTTCTTGATGTAAGGAAAGAAATAGACTTTTGCAAAAGAACCAAGATTCCTGTCGTCGGGGTACTGGAGAATATGAGTATCTTTGTGTGTCCGAAATGCAATGTATGTCAATTTTAACCCAAACGAATTGTGCTAATTATCCCTTTGCGAATTATAATTTTAAATACACTGATTTGTAGAATGGTTTTGAGCTATTTCCAAAGACGAGCGGCGGAGGTGAGAGTTTGGCGAAAGAATGCGGACTTGAATTTCTCGGTCGGATTCCAATTGATTCGAATCTTGCGAAATCGTGCGACGCTGGTTCTAATTTCATAACCGAATTTCCAAATTCTCCGACGACTAAATTTATGGTTGATTTAGCGAACAAATTAAATTAACCGATCCGACCGCATTCCTGGATCGCGATGTTGTTATGAATAAATTTAATTCAGATAGATCAATTGCTTTGTATAATTGCATTTTTTTGTCTGTACGGAATAGTTGAGTTTTCAGACCCGTAGATAACTCCATTTACTGCATTGTAAAGTTGCAGCCGAGTTTCCTTTTCCTTACATTGCATTGCATTGGGGAAGATACCACATTAATTTCGTGCTGCAGTTTTCTCGAATGGTTTTGTATGTTGGTAAATGGTAATGCTACAAGTTTCGGACTCATTCCCAACATCCCAACTGTTCCAAGTTCCAACCGAGTTCCAAGTTCTTCGATGGATCAATTGGGATTTATTCTCATTGTTGTGAGGAATGCCATGCTTTTACATGTTAATAAACAAATCTGAATCTGAATCTGAACCAAAGCAAAGGACGCACACCTGGGGTGACTTGCACCAAAAATTATCTTCAGCTCAGTGACAAATGATACATTTTTGGAAATAAAAATTTGGTCAATGATGCCAACTAGTTTGAAGATTTGCTTTTGAGTTACGTTTTTTTCTTTTTTGAAGTAGAAATTCCTTGCCCCGACTCAAAAATAGTTGGTGTATCACTCAGACTTCTCAATTTCTAAAAATGCAGCACTTGTCCTCTTAGCTTGTGAAGTTGCTGTTGTTTCTTTCGCTCATATAGTCGTCCTAGAACATTCCTCACAACAACAATTCCAAACGAATGTTAGTAAAAGAGAGACACCGCCGCTGTTTTTACTTTTAAATTATTGATGACGCCTTAAGAAAAGTTAACACCAAATTCGGCATTGTAAAAATCATTTAATTTAATGTCAATGCGCGATTATCATTTGTATTTTGAAATTTATAAAACGACACAGGTATGTTTCTAAATTCTTTACAGTAGAAGTACCTACAGTTCT
The DNA here is from genome assembly GCA_034694305.1 of Protaphorura glebata. Taxonomy (NCBI): domain Eukaryota; kingdom Metazoa; phylum Arthropoda; class Collembola; order Poduromorpha; family Onychiuridae; genus Protaphorura; species Protaphorura glebata. The sequence continues at coordinate 13,142 of JAQFYE010001100.1, read as the reverse complement.
GTTCTTCGTATCGGCCTTGCACAATAATCCCGTGGCTGTTGAAAATGAACATTTTCATTTGTTTCAGAGGTGATGCTTACCACAGCGTCCTCATCGTCTTCAGATCTAACATTAACAAATAAAAACGTTCCAAAAATAATTCTTTTCAGTTATGTATAGAAAAACTATTTGACACTACCTCTCATAAATAGGGTTTGAGATGGATGGATCCTCCCTATCTATTGAAGCTGCACTCTGCTGGAATGTTCTTAGAATTGGTGTCCTTGTCTGCTGGTTATTAAAATACATTGCACTCTCTGCAGCTCTTGAACCTCCTCGACTCATTCCTTTGCAGAATAAAAGCATGAATTAATTGACAATACCCAAAAATAAATTATTGCGCGAAGTTAGTAGAACCGACCTATACTTTCTCCACTGTAGATATGATTACGATGTGAGTTGAAATCAACCTGTAAATCTGAACCTTCCAGATCCGCTTCATCGCTGTTCACCCGCATTTGAAGTACCTGGATTATAATATTTGAATTTATATGGAATCAATATGCTGCAACGTAAACGATTAAATAAGTAAAATATTTTTACAGAAACTCACCTGAGTTTCATACTGCTTTAGATCAGGACTGTGTTCCATGTAAACTGGTTCATATCGTGGTGACACAATTATTCGATGTTCTTGATTTTTGTAAGCTGTATATTTTGAGTATTTGAAGCAAACGACTACGGTGCCAACGATTCCCACAATGAAAATTAAGCATCCTAACGCCAATAAAGCTGCAGGAAAGGCTACAAATTGTTGCTCCCGTTCTAATGGTCCAACCGGGGCTGGTGGAAGTGGTGCACGGAATATTGGCCTCCGGATTTCTTTGGGTCTCAAGTTTAATTTACTTGAAATGAAGTATGAAATATTCCGGAAACCTTGTGGCCCCATAATTTTCCTGCGAAAATGATACAGTAAAAATTCCATGAACGAACAATCCGCAATAACACGGACGATAAACTTATCGTAAGAGAAACATTACTTTTACGTTTAATACTCTGGAGTATCACTTAATTATACAGAATTGAATCCACCAATCACAACTTACTCGGCAACCTTTGGACTCTCACGATCCAAAATAAAATCACTGATTGGATCCACAGCGTAAAACCAAACATCCGTGGAACTTGTTTCAGCGTCCATAGTTCCATTCGGCATTATAAATCGATGTGCGGTGATTTTTTCGATACCAATCACCAAGTTTGACATTTCGTGTAACAGGTCAACAATGTCAGCTTCCCTCATTTTTACTTTTTCAGGAGTAGAACCTTCAATCACTAATACCATCCGATGGGGGTCGTCTATTACATTGATAATCAGAGAAACCTGGGATATCTGTGAGATTCCGTGTGGATTATCTTTTGCTAAGACTGTCAATCTCATGGGCAACAAAGCCGACGGAATTGCATCAATGATTCTCCTGTTGCTGACTATCCCTGATTTTTGATCAATTGTAAAGTATGAACTGGACAGTGAGTTTTCGGAATCTAATGCATACGTGATTTCTCCAAGGCGTCCACTGTCTTTGTCTTCCGCCTGTGAGAAATAAATGTTTTATTAAGAAATATGTCTATCTGGCAGATTTCCGTAATCTGGTCCGGACGGAGAAAGGTGCTGTCCAGTAGTCGTGAACTTGCTACTGTCCTCCGGTCAAAAGCGACCCTAAACCACCAACACTCCTTTTTTTTCGACAAAATAATTGTTTATATTACATCAGTACTCACTTGTATTTGTGTAATCGCTGTCGCAATTTGGGCTCCATCCGGTATAGCTGCATATAATTTCTTTCCTTGGTTTATTTTGTGAGTCCGTGGAAAAATAAAAGTTGGCTTATTGTCGTTCTCTGCGATTCATGAAAAAAAAATAAGGATAGGAAAATCTCCTTGCTTTTAAATTAATAAAAAATGATAAATCTTATGATCATTGAAAAAGTTACCGTCAATCACTCGTACAGTCACCTGGAACAAACACGATAAAAAAGAATCAAAATTTGCTTTCGTGATTCGATATAAAAATACTCTACACGGAATTAAGTATTATTATTGAGTATTATTGGACTTACCGTCGTGATCGACCTCTTCTTGCTCAAAATACCCGGAAGGGTTGAAAGTTTAATTTGTAAAGTGTAAACTGCTGCAATTTCGTAGTCCAAATTTCCCTGGGCTAAAGTCAGAACGCAATTCCTGTCCTTTGTTACCTTCACCTCAAATAAATCTGAAATACATGATTCGACTGTATTAATTGTATCTAAATGTGAGTATGAAGTGAGATGAGACAAACGTGGTATTTGCAAAGCAAACTAGCAAGCACTAGTTGCAATAATTGCGGAATCAGAGAGAAAATCTGGATATTGTTGACTTTGCTTCCATTTTAGTGTAGATACCCTCACAAATCCAGTTCCTAACCACAACCCTTAAAGAGTGTAAATCATGTACCGTAAATGATCTAATATAGGACATCCGCATTCTATTCACTCAGGTGGGTTGGGAGGTCAAAGACTTTCACCACTTTCTCCATTAGGTTACTTGTCGAAAGCTGGAGAAAGACACGTTGTATTTGAGCCCCTCACTGTATTCAGCCCAACGGCCTGTTAGGTCATTTACGGTAAAACACTATCGAATAGTTTTCTCTTCTACTTCTTCTTAGCTAGTGTCAGCCTCTACTTTACAATGTATTTTCAACCAAATCACACGATACGGTATTCTAAATCAAGTTGAAATACAGTTGGAAGTTCGACATGATACACTCACCGTTGTTGTTTCCACTGATGATTTCACATGCGATTGGTACAGTATCACTCGGTCTGTTCACAACTGTAAGAACTTTAATAATTTGGCCAGCCAGTGAGCTTTCAGGTAGTTCTACGGTGTAATCTATATCTGCAAAGCCAACTCCGACTTCTGGAGGGACTGTAGCAACATGGTCGATGTACACCTTCACACTTGCGACTGACGATAACTGTGGTTCTCCGAGATCGTAGGCTCTTATATCAAGCTACAATTATAGTTAAAATTTAAAATACAATTTAAGTAAAAGTAAGTATACAGTATACATTTTAATAACTTGAGTGATCTCACCAGATACTCGTCGGCCAATTCCTTTCGTAAATCGTCCTTAATAAAAACAACTCCTGTGTCATGGTCAACGTCAAAGTAACGTGATGCCTTGCCTCGACCAACCATGTCGTACTTTACCTATAACAGCGAAGAGCATATTATTATCTGAGGCTTTGCTTAATTCATTGAGATTGGATTGTCTTAAAAAATTAGTAAACTAAAGCCGTGAAGATTCCAGCAGATTCAAGAATACAAAGCAGTTTCTTTCTAACCTTATTTCCTGGAGATGTACCGTCTGAATCAGTTGCCTCCAATTTTGTAACAACCATGCCTATGTGAGCAGTATCTTCTAAACGAATTGGCCTTGGAACTACGTTGAACAGAGGAGGCATGTCGTTCAAATCGACAACGTTAATAATCACTGAACAAATTGAAAGTTAAAGTTGAAAATATAAACAACAAAATACACCACGAAAATAAAAAATAAAGGTAATCATTGCTGTAACCTGTGGTTGTCGAACCCATGTTTCCACTGTCATTTTCCTCTGTCCCAATGATTAGAATATGTCGACTCGCTTCTTCGTAATCTAGTCCATGAGTCGTATAAATCTCTCCGGTAATGGAGTCAATTCCGAATTTATCGTATGGTCCTTGTTTTATATAATAAGATATATGTTTCGTCGTGTCGGGATCCATAGCCTACATTACAATGAATATGGCTGTATTTTTAGAACTTCAATCTTTCATAATATAACATAATTCAACCATCTCGCCTCCCATGACGTCTTAAACTTAAGAACTGATGAGTATGAACTGAAGGACCAATCAAGGATCCGACTAAATTTTATATTTACGCGATATCAATTTATATGATGTCATGTAGTTTCACCGTAGTTTCAAAAAATAGAATAAAATCATTAACCTCAACTCGAGTGATTTTCATGTTTGGAGAATTTTCCTCAACGGTGACTTCGTACGTAAATTGCTTAAACACCGGTTTCTCATCTTCATAGTCATCGACGGCAATTGTCAACGTAGCAGTAGCAATGCGGGATTCCTTGCCGAGATCTTTGGCGGTAACCACGATAACATATCTATTTTGTCTTTCGTAATCTAAAGCTGTTTTTGTAGAAATTTCCCCGGTCACAGAATCCACTGAGAATGGCGAGTCTGGCGGAGTCTCATATCTTATTATCCCATTTTCTTCCTCATCAGCATCGTGTGCTTCCACTTTTCCAACCAATATTTTAGCTTGACCTTCCTTCACTCGGAACATGTAGTTTGAGGAATTGGTGAAAATTGGATTTCTGTTCAGACATGCTGTGAGTGAATGCGAAATTGCTTGAGATTAAGTGTCACATTACCTGTCATTTATGTCCAATACTTTAACATTAACGTGCGAAGTCGAAAAGAGACCTCCTTCGTCCTCCGCTTTGACGATCTGTTTAAAAACCAATAAGAAGGTTCACTATTCAACTGAAACACATGGAGAAGAACACACATTCTACGTCAGACGTATCGACGTATGTCTCTGACTCCATACTATTAGATGAATTCAATACAAAATGCTTTTACAATCAAACTAAGGAAACAGTATGATTGCAAATTTAACTTATGCACTTTTAAATTGAATCGTTTTCTACAATGCATACCAGGGAATATCTACTCAAATCTTCCCGATCCAACTGTCCGTTAACAATGAGTGTTCCAGTATTTTTTCCGATTGTGAAATGGTTCTGCTCGTTTCCTCCAATGATATCATACGTTACCGATTTTCTTTCTGGATCCTTTGCCTGCTCATAAAATATGAGTTAGTATATTTTTTATAAAATGCACAGAGAATACTAATTCCATTGACCTCCAAAGTGATAACTTCTGCTCCAATCGAAGCACCCTCACTAACTCCAACATCGTAAGAAAGTTGTGGAAATGTTGGCGGCTTTAGGTTCGGGCCATTCACAACGTTGACTTCTAAGATACCTTGCGAAGATCGACCGCCGCCGTCTGTGGCCTGCAGGTATATTATTATATTTAACAATTCAAGTTTCAAACAAATTTAACGCAAATACTACTGCTATTGTAATCATCTAATATTTAACCTGTATTGTAAGACTGTATTGCTCTCCAGAATCAAGCTTTCCGACAGTTTCAATTAATCCTGTCGACTTGTTGATGATAAACTTGTCTTTTCCATTGTTGGAAATATGGTGAAGGCTATAGTGGATTTGCCCATTCACTCCTTCGTCGTTATCTGTTGCATCAACCTGAAACAAAATCACATCGATCATTTTAAAGCCATGCGATCTATGTCCTTCTATTTGCACTTCGCACTTTTGCTACTTTTACTTCCAAAATTTTCGGTAGAAAAATACTGCGGTGATGCGCTGAAATATCATGTGGTTAAAAATGGGGCGACGTTGTACACTAATTAATAATCGTCAGACTCGATAATTGTGATTAATTATTTACAGAAATCCATCTCACTAAATTTATGATTTTCCAAATACTTTTACAATTACTTAAAAAAAGTCAACAATTCGAATCAGAAATTTGAATAGTAAGTTGATAGTTGCATTGTAAACAAAAGCAGAACACAGTGCTAGGTTGAGGTCGAGGTCTGGAAAGCCTGGATGACGATTGTCGAGTTACATTTATTTATTAACTGGGGCAGCGCAAAAGGCAATCGCTGAGTAAAGAGTATGCTATATTTACGATTTTGTGAATACAAAGTAGTGCGTAGTTTAATTAAGGATTGCGTTTAAAATTTGAGGATGCGGAAGCGTTTAAAAATAATGGTTTTCAGAGTTCATTTCATATTATCTGAAACTGGAGGATTCAAGTTTTGCAAGGTTGACTCGGGAAATGCTTTGTGGTGCTCAGATATTTAATGACACAATAGAATTATTATAAATATCATTCAGTTTAACGTTTTAGTCTAGTGAAAGTTATGCGTGAATGAGAGTATGAAGTGATTCACGGAAACAATGAAATTGCGTCGCGATAAATTGGTTTCATTATCACATTGGTTTTAAGTAGTCACACATTTTTGGTTATTTTGAACACACTGAAAAAAATAATTAAGAGTTTAACGTACTATATGTAAAAGGGCTAAATCACTCGGCTGTCCCGATTTATGAAATTAGTTAACCAATGCATTAACAAACATAAACCCAATCACCCTAATGCGGCGCATCATAAGGTTTCGTTTATCAAAGTCTGCGTAGTAAACGTCACTACCAGTTACTTAGTTCGTCGCGTTAGTCTTTGCATTTACGCGTATATACCTTATTCGAGTTTCTAACTACCTCCTTTCGTATAATCAGAAGATGACCTGGAAAAATAATTGGAAAAACTGGTAATACGAGACATAGACCGACTCACTGTACTCTGCGGGAACGGCGAGTCAGTATTGGTTATTGAACTCGGCCAGTTGCGCTAGGAAAGAGTGTGGATCATTATTGGACTATCCTGCCGACCCTCATGGACACGCTAACAAAATCTACCTCAAAGGTCTTGAAAAATTTTACCATATATGACCTGATAAACCGCTGTTGCTGAATAAAGCGCGGGGCTCAAATTGAACGCGGATCTTTCTCCAGCTTTCTACATGCATTTCTCTAATGGAGTAAGTGGTGAAAGTCTTTGGCCTCTGAACCCACCCGAATGAATAGAACGCGGGTGCTCTATTAGGTCATATACTATATCAATACAGATGGTGGTCCTACTACTTATGCGAACTTGAATTTTAGATGATACCTTCAGGACTGCTCGCCTGCCATCTCCTCCTGGTATGACGATCGGACTCATGTGTGGTATTATCGGGGTATTGTCATTTTGATCCTATTTCCAAATAATTTCAATTTAACAATTTTACGGTTTTCGAGAACAAATAAAATTTACAATCACCTGCAAATTCACTGTCAGAATTAAAGGAGAACTCGACGCAAGGTCGCTACCCTCTCCGATCTCCCGAGCTATTATCTGTTATTGAAATTAAATAAATTAGGCCAAATACAGTGTACCTCAGAATATAAACTGCTTGTAAAGCTGGACCAGGCCAAGAAACATGTCTGCATGGAGATCTTTACCTGAAAATGAAGTGCACTTTGATGAGGAGGATCCCTGTCCAAGTGTTCCTGTGCCACTATTAAATACATTTCTTCGTTTACTCGGAATGCAGATGTGGTCAAGTCGAATTTGTAGTGAACTTTAGGATCATTAGGAGTCTAGAAATTAAAAATAATGAGCAAAGCGTTCTCTCTCTTCCCTGGTTTCGTTTAAATATTACAGCTCACCAGATCTAAATCCGAAACGCTAAGGTGTATAGGTTGATGATCTGCGGAGAGTACTGTTGTCCCTATAGGCATATTTTCTTCGACATAACCCATCAGACTGGTTGAATGAATAACTGGAGGGTGTTGGTCAACAGGTTTAACCATTATAGTAAGTTTAGCAGAGGCAAATTTTTTCGACTCAGAAATCTCTGCAGCCTGTGACATTGGAACAACAATAAATACACAATAACTACAAAACAGAGAAATACTTATCCAAGAATCACTTACTTTAATGATGATATCAAATCTTGTCTTGTCGTCATCGTCAATTGTCCGAATTTGTCGAACAACTCCGCTTTGTGGATCAATGACAAAATAATCCAAATAAGATGGAGGTGAACCAGTAACAAAACTGTAGTGAATTGGAGTGTTAAGTGAATCTTTATCAACAGCAACAATATTCTCTGGCAAAACGTCTAAAACACCGGAATGCACACCTCTTGTCACCTGTAAATCGTACACATGTATTCATTGGATTTCTCCAGACGGTTACGACAACAAGTATATGAATTTGCCTCTTACCGAAGCTTTGTATTCAGCATTGAGGCAATACTCTTCGTGGGAGACACAATTCTTTTGTACAAAGGCCGGTCCTAATTCAAAAAGGTTCATTATTTTAAAGTTAGCCGAACATGCTGTAAAACTAAGGGACTGCATGGCGATCTGCAATCTTTGCTGCAAAATTGTTTCTTGCACTATTTTCAGATTGTCTAATCACCAGCTACTACATTATGTGTATGACCTGTCTAAATCATACTCGAACAACGGTTTACAGAAGGCATTGCAGATCATTTGCTATTTGTAATTTCCGCTTCACTAATTACCAACCTTGATCGTCGCTGTCGAGGACATTAACTATGAGTGTTGTTGTAGCTGTTCGTCTTAACTTTGGATCAAATGCTCGGTCCTAGAGATGTACAAATGAAGGTATTGGCTTTGAATCTTCTTGTGACTTAACAGTAGAGTCATGGATCCAACGATTAAAATAAAGATAAATTCACGAACCGTGGCCTTGATGGTAACATAGTATCGTTGACTTTTCTCGAAATCCAATGTACGATTTAATGTAACAATCCCCTGGTGGGGATACTTGATATTAAAGAACCCCATTCCATTTTCTTCGGATTTCTCTTCGTCCGAGTCAGTTACAAAATACTCGATCAAGCCGTTAACCCCAGAATCTACATCATGGGCTCGAATTCCTCGAAATACTGTAGTGCCCACAACTGCCGACTTTTTCATGTGACATGTGAAAGAAAAATGAATGTCAGTTTTGGAGACATTTACATCTGATCGATGTGAGCCTGAGTTAAATTTAAATACTCAGTGAAATAAATGGCCAACAACTTACTTCCGGAATGCTAACTTCATACGGTTCTCCAATGAACTTTGGCGCATTGTCGTTCCTTCGTGAAAATATTAAACAATGTAAATACTGAAATATTATTACATAGTGATAAAACCGACAAACATACCTGTCCGAGACCCTCACGATAACCGGTATGGTTCGTTTTTCCTTTGTTAACTTCACGGAACAAACAATCTGCAATTCAAATTTAAAAGCTAAATAACTTCATGACATCAAGAGAAACAATACATTACGGGTTACGGTAGCCATTTATGATGTCACACAATTAAACGATTAACATAAATGTGGTGTTGTTCTCAGGAGTAAAACGAGGCATCATTCTACATTCACTACATATTCCGCATTTCCTAACTGCTTTCAAGTGCTTAAACATTTCAGGTTTACGGGTACCGGTCAAATCTATTCCCGGTCTCATTTGTATCTTGTTTAGAATATATTTCAAATAGGTATTCAGGATAAACTGCGCTCTTTTCTATTTTACTGATTTTTATTGTTTCGTGTTGTCAATTTGAATGGATTAACGGGAAGACGCTTTCATTAAACTTCTTTAAGCTCCAGCTATCGGAAATAACTTATTATACTCATCTTCATGAGAGACGCTTCGGTTATGAGCCATATCGAAATTCCCGAATACTATAATTAAGGCTATTGGTGCCTGGTTCAGTGACTCCATCTAATTCAGCTATTTGGAATAGTCTTACCTGAAACACAATAGACGAGATATCGTTATCGTCGCGGTCCAAGGGCTGTGTCAATTGCAGGCGTTTTCCATCTAACCGAAAATACCTTGTGCTATCATTAGGGTATACCAAGGTCAGACTAATTTGACTTTGTGCGTCCCCAATGATTGGTAACTCTTTGGGTGTTGTCGTCTGGTCTAGTTCTACAAAAACAATAGCTCAACCACTAAATATGATTCAAAGTTGATTAATATCAAGTCAATTTTGAGCTTACGATCCTCAATGCTTTCTGCGATGTCAACGATAACACTCGATAACCCGTTTTGTACTCTGCATAGACCTGAAAAACAATACACATACGGTAAGTCCCGAAACTTGAAGCTGCAATACATACAGAACTGAATACTTCGAACAAAGATCGAGAATGACACATAATTGATAATGTGGATATCCAGAAATCGGTTGGGATAGTTGGGAAATTGAAAACTGGTACAACGAAAGTATGGAGTCGAGCGTTTAGAATTAAGCCCTCTTGGGCGTTTCTGAAAGATGAACGATTGCATTGTCCAAAATTCAAATATTTCAGTGAAGTAGCCTCGTTAACCTCGTAAGTCGTAACTTACTTAGGTTATATTGAACGAAATGTGAACACATCTAAGGGTGTAGTTACATCGCTCATATGTTAAACAATATAGTATAGTGCACTCACAATAGCGGATGTCACAGGGACAGTTCACTGTAATTTCGACCGTTATAAAAAATTCTTAGTCTTAAAGAACTTTCAAAGGCAGATCTTCTGTACGAATAGCATTCACTTTCGAAGTTAACTCTGTATACTTATAAGCTCACGTTTAGCTCCATATGATCAAGCGAAATTCCGGTAACTATGAAGAGTTGTTTCGACTTTTTACAGAAAACTAATGTTCTAAATAATGCAGGCGGAGATGCCTATATTGGATGGAAATGGTGTGTTTTGTGGAATGATTCTAACTAACTGACTAACTGACTAACTAACTAACTCGATTGGGATGGTTGGAAATACTTCTATGCATTGGTTTTATTTGCCACAATTACATAATTCAGCATGTTCATGTAAAAGACCGCTGCCTTTGTTTTATTCTTTGACAGAATACATGATGACGGTACTTCAGTCCCAAATTTGGAAGGTAAAAAAAATCAAATACCAACCAAGGTTCGATTCAGACGAGTTATTTGCTTATCCGATCTGATCTGAAAATTTTGGATCAGATAATCGGATATCCGATCTGATATCTGATATCGGTGGGATATTTGATAAATCTCTCAGAATCTAATCAGATATCCGATTCGAGCTTTTGAAATCTGCTCCAAAATTATCAGGTCAGATAAATTAAGAATTGTCTGATCTGATATGGTATCTGACCCGAATTATCTTATCTCTTATCCTGCTCCGGGCAGTTCATTATGTATTATTTCAAACTGCGATTATCACCTAACGTCAGATATGATTACTTATTGCAATATGACTGGGAAATATTCACATGCAGTGAAGAGTCCAGATGATTCATGAGAATTTAAAGTACAGGGTGACTAATACGTTTGTTTTGTTTGTTTTCCCATTAGAGTGCTAACCCCTGCATCCAAACATACAGAGGAAAATGTTGAGGCATGGTTTGACACTTTCTGAGCAAGTCGATTTTGTCTCAAAATCTCATTTTCGGATATTCTCAGAAAAAGTGAAATTTTGATACAAAATCGACTTGCTCAGAAATTGTCAAACTATGGCTCAAAATTTTCAGAAAGCACTTAGGAATTAGGCAGTGAAGTTCGTTTTTCAAATTTTTGAAGCTTTCACGGCTATTCAGACGCAAGACCGTGATAAAGCGGCTGCAAAAAGGCGAAAGCCCGACTCTTTTCCAACGCGCTCTGCGCGCGAACGCGCTTTCAGGAGGAGCTGAAATCTGCTGTCTGAAATCCCACTTGAGCTGATAGTTACGACGAGGTATTCCACTTGATTGTACCTATTGTGGCTGCTGCTGTAGGGGAGGGGGACAATACATATTAGTCACCATGTAGTAGTGGCATATTCATCCAGAATTTAGTTAGGTACAGTATATATTTTTTCCGGGATGAAGGACTGTTAAACTAACCAGCCTTATTTTGGTTTTGGTGTAATAAAAATATGATGACATGTATGAACTGTTTGTAGTGAATAGTCTACAGCAAGAAATTGGAATTTAGCGGAAGTCAGTTTCCTGTATTTTGGGAAGTTCACTTCTGTGAAGGAAGTCATTTTCCCCATTATTTGCTAACATTGTTATTGTGTTTCTACATAATGACATATATGCTGAAACAGACATTTGGATTTGGTTGCATGAGTAGGCGCAGTACCTATTGTCTCATTTTTTCGTCGATTCATTTGTCTATTTCCACAAAGTTCAACTATTCTGATTAACTCCAGAAATAGACTCTAGTCAAGAAGGGTTAACTTTTAATGCATATGTGTGTGACGTTTTCCACGGACCAAAATATGAGGTCAACGCTCAACACAAGCATCCAGCTGGGAACAAATAAATAGCGCGAATGACAACCTCATTTTATGTTTATCATATTCATTTGTCAAATTCTGTAAGGAATTGTTCTAGACTAGAAAATATAACATGACAACTGCATGTCCGAAATGAGGTAGATTATTTCAAAGACGTAAGGTTTCAAAATGTTGCCCTACACGGATTCCTCATAATAATATTTATAATTATTTGGAATCTACCTATCTATTCATAATTCGTACGTCTTCTGTTTAATTCTTCAAAAGCGATAAAGCACAAAATATTATTCCAACTTGCAATGCAATGGGGGGATTGGAGTAAAGATATTATTTTCCTTAAAGTTTCATGTTGATATACCGTCTGTCGTAAAAGTCCCACCCCTCCCAATTGCCGCTCCCATAGTGACATCAAACTTGTACATGTTGTGGCCATTCAAATTTAATTCAACAGCACACGGTCGTAAAGTGTTACTGAATTGCGAGGCCTGACCGTAACATAATTTCGCAACTCCTTAACAGCAAATTATAAACAAGAGGAAGGGGATACTCAAGAAGATTTCACGCATAGTGTAGTTGATTGCGGTATAAGGAGGAGCCGTCACTCATTCGCCGAGAGTGTTTTGCACGTTTTTCACTTTTCAAAAATAGTTAAGGTTGTCGGAGTAATGGAAGGATTTTGAATTTAAATTACACGGAAGGCATGGCAAAATCAAATGGGAATTTAACTTTGGGGGGAAACTGCCAAGTCTTATGAGTATTCGTAATGCTTTCCCCCCAGAGCGAAAAAAGTTGTTTATTTTCGGAATCAACAAGTGACGGCTCCTCCTGGTACCGCAATTAACTACACGTGGAACCTTCTTCGGGATACTTTTGCGACAGACGGTACAATTCATCCCCAATGTACTGTGGAGGCTGGAAAAATAAAGTTCGCACAGAATTTCGGGTTTTCTGAATCGGATCCTGTGTTTGATGGATGAACTAAATCAGAATTACGAAGAGGTGCATGTGTGGTGAACAAAGATTTAATAATAGTTATTATTATTTAATTGACTGAACTATGTATAATTGGGCGAGCGAAGTGAACGAAGTGAACGGAGCGAAGCTCTTTATGTTCCACTAGACGGCACTTGCGATGTTCG
>JAQFYE010001099.1:0-25798 GCA_034694305.1 Protaphorura glebata | reverse complement strand
ATGTACACGCAGAGTTCAATCCATTCCGCATTCATTTCTTATTTCTCTAACCGGTGGTCGCACACGTAATATCACTGCAAAAAATCATAAACAAATCCGACCACAAATCCATACAGACGAAAAACTATGTAATCTTACGGTGGTGGGGTGTACGCAATAAGGCACATTTACAATGCTGGTGTGAAATATTTAATGCATTGCGATTACCTGGCGGGGCGCGGGGGTAACAATACCATGTTACAAATGGTGATTCTAAGTTTTGTTAACCTTCCCTTTAATGTCAGTTCATCGATTGTCTCACATTCCAGACACTGTTCATATTATCCACAAGAATAATATTAATGTTGACCTAGGATATTACGTATTGAAAGACAACAGCACTAAATACTGTGAATAGTTTGTATGAAATCGTACAAATATGACCGTCGTTCATTAAAGAGTAGTTATGGTGTCTTTACCATAACCTCTGCGCATTAGTCTACTAAGGAAATCTTGAGCAGAAGAACCCAAAAATTCCGTTGAAGCATTCCAGATGATAATAATCAAATTTTCTCAATAATTATGGTGAAGGGCAACACTTTCATTTGTCCAATTTCAGACTCAATGTATGAGTGAACATTATTGGGTTTGAAGAAAAGAATTTTGACACACACACGCACGCTCGTGTACGAATTGACCAAATTAGATGGTCAAGGAGTAATAAATTAAGAAACATGACTATAAATAGACCCGGAACAATTAATTAGGATTAGATTTAAGGAATGTGTGAATAATTAATTCTGACAAGCTTTCCTTACACAGAGAAATTATAATTATAATCATAATCATAATCTGTTAGCTTCGGATGCGGGCGGACGGCTTGAGTGAAGAAAAAGAAAGGGTGTTAATCATACACATGGTTAACTGTCTAATTTTGGGACTCTATCGGTGAATGTAAACTTAATAAAAATTACGCTCACGTGTGGAATGGTTCATTCAAGCACTTGGCATCAGAATATCTTTAGTCGGCTTTATTCTGAGCAAATTGATGTGAAGGAACAGTCTGTGCTTTTTTTTTGGCAATTTAGAGCCTGAGTATGAATTGATTCGCAGTAAATCACAGCCCCGGGTTTTTCTTTGTGCATTTGGACATATAAATTCCAAACTTTCACAGAGGCAGGTGATGTTAAAATTGTTAAACCATGAAAGTCTGCTTGTTTCGAGAACATTCTTGTTTAATTGAATGTAAATGACTTTTTCATCGTGGAGCGCCACGGCAGAAAAACTGGATAGATTTTAGAGCTAGAGACAAAAAGCATCTGTCTTCACTAAACATTCCAAAACCAAGATAATATTGATTAATCAGTTTTCGAAAGAACAAAAGCTGAAAGCTGTTTTAAAAATATTGTATTCTAAGAATTTGCGCATATTTTGGACAAAACTATTAGTACAATCGATAGCGATCGAGATATATACTACACTACAGTGCACACATTTAACTAGTATCAAACGCTTTATGCTTAAAAAAGACCAGTAGATACAGACCGATTTAACTAGGTTTAAGAATCCTTGAACCTTCTATAAAATCCAACTCATCATACCTTAAACTTAATTGTTTGTTTATTTTTGTCTTTGAGTCTTCCCTGCATATTCCAGGCAGAAGACATGGAGGCGATTACGAATGACGATAGCGGAATAATAATGGAACTGGAATTCAAAAATTTTCACCTACATGATTATAAGAACAATTTTTCACGGAAATTCGACGAGGCGTCCTTAATTTTCGATACTTTTTGTTGCGATTTTCACGGACCACTCACTTGCACTTAAACGTCTGATTTTTGTTTCTTCGGCAGTCAATTAGTAACAACACTCCAGATTTATTATTTTACAGGAGCCAACTTCACATTATCACTCGATACGACACACGATTCAAAATTATTTTAATATTTAGTATCTAATATTATCGTGCCTGTAGACACATCGGCATACTCATAGATTATTTTACATTTCAAATTTACTTGACAATATTTACTGAAACAACCCTAAGGTCAACTTGAGTGATAAGGCATCACCAATACTACCAATACTCATACTATTTGTTCAATATTGGGTAATTCTCAGAATTACAAGAATGTGAATGATTATTTTCAGCCGTTCGCTAAAGAGCAATTACAGAGACAATACGATTGCTATCGGTTGGATACTTTAGAAGGTTCCTCTCAGTCAGAGTTGGTGGAATAGACTGAGTGATTCAGTTGCATTTCCGAGTGATCTTCACCTAATCCTTGAAATGGAATACAAATATAGGATGCAAATGAAAAACAAGGCATAATAAGTGAGAAGCCGTTCCGTTGATCAAAATGAAATAATGGATGATAATAATAATAAAAGCGAAGATTCACAGCGGAGTGACAGTGCGTAGTCTGTGTCCGTGTGACAGAAACACGTTGTTGATGAGGACTAGCGGGACTGCTCCGAGGACAACTAACCAAGTCCAAGTCATGGATCGTTTATTCACTCATTCTATTCACACAATCACAAATGCACAAGAAAAAAATTTTCATCATTCCAATAACTACATGTACATGTACATTTTATTTTAATATAACAAGAGAAAATCTCAAAAATCCTATTATTCCTCTTCATTCTTGTTCCTACCTAGCGGTCCATTTCTATTCTTGCTGTCAACATTCCCCGAGGGTCCTTCTTGTGGTTGTGGCTTGACAGTTGCATAATTTCACTAATTAGTCTGATCGTAGAATCCCTTCTGTCCAAATCTTATGCAAAAGAGTCCTCATTAATTGCTCGACCGTATCTGTCCATCCTAATAATGGTCCAGGGGAGGGTTTGTACTACATGTGATATGAATTTATAAGTATAATTAATAAAAAGAAGGTCATATGAATATTATAATTAACTTAATTAATCATTCTGATGATACGATTGAATTTTATGAAAAAAATTATTCACTTGACGAACTTTAAAGCTACGGTCCATTTAACTATTAGGTCGTTCGGGTCACATTGTCAGATGAAATAATGCCCGGATGTTTGGCAATGCCTTATGGTGAATGTCAATTAGCACCGTAGTGCGATGTTCTCGCCTCCTACCTGTTCGGACGGAGTTCGATTCCCTCGGGCTGCTGGTATATCTCAGCTCGACTTTTCCTATAGTGTGAGGTTTTTACCTTGCAAACACAAGGATTTTAACCATTTTCGCTTTCAAAAGCCGATAAAAGTGCCATAATGGGGTAGGAAAGTCGGGTACCACGAGGATTTCCATGGAGTGATGGTTAAGACGACATAGCGTGGTGATAGTGCAGTAATGCATTTGTCAAAACGAGATAAACTCTGATCCAGCATAGCAAGGTTGGAAGCTTTCTCGCTCGTAGAAATAGACAATATGCCATCATTTGACAAAGGATGTATGACATCTGTATTCTGTCATCGCGCAACTCAGGATAGATAACAAGTCCGGAAGATAACTCCCATTTTTTAATACAAATTAATCAGAGTCAAACTGTCAGTCTATGTATACTTACACTCACAGAACTAAATGAATTTTTGTCAGAACACAGATGATTAGAACTAATAAAATTTATGACATGGAGCCCCAGGTGGTGATTATTAAACCCCCATGGGGAAAAGAAAATCCTAAGCGGAACAACCCGACCTTACTTCCATACATTTGATTGCAATTGGATTATTGTACTCTCTGCAAACCCTTAAGTTGATTTTACACTGCGTTAAGTAAGCTATATAACTGGGACTGACTTGACTTAACAGGACTAATTTTTTTATATATTGACTCACATAAGAATACATAAGAATGGATACGGGACCACAAAGTGATTCACTCTCCCACCATTTATTTTATTTTCTTTTCATTCAAAGAAGAATTCCAATGTCAATGTGTTCGTCTCGTTTCGTTTCTACTAATCCAATCCGAACTGGTTTTTTCAAACATATATTTTATTCTGTATTCAACCCTTTGACAGTGTGGTAAATTCAAGGAGAAGATGAAGAACCAACGGGTTATTTTTGTGATCCATTGCATTGCATTGCATTGTTGAATGACAACAATGACGACGCACCCAAGCAATCCATGACAGAATTTTCCTTTCATTCTAAACAGTAAAATGTTATAATGCAGGGAGTGCATGAAAGAATAAGAAATACAGAAAAAACAGGAACCACTAATCTATTATTGTTCTGTAGTGGGAGTTCCATGTTGTAGAGAAAAAATATATTTTGATTGTTTGGGAAAAATGATTTGATGTGATGTAATGACGATTACGAATTACAAATGGATGAGGATGACATGACATGACAAGGATTTGTTCCTCTAACTACTACCAACTTCATTCAGGTTCAAGTCCAAGGCAAAATACATAGTTTAATATTACAAGGTGTTCTAAATAAAATTATGTACACCCATGACCTCGCAATAGAGAGCGTTGCCTTTATCAATAAATAAATAAAGGATGCCGTATACACAACTTAAGGAAAATTGCTGGATTTTTAATATGTTGTACTGTTGTAGATATGTTGACCTATGAAACAATGTTCGTGAATATCGGAACTTGAAAGGTCAGCTTCGGCCACCTGGGATATCCAAGTTAATTTGGAAGAGAAGGTCAATATCCACTACATATCAAAAATCGAGCCAAATCCAACAGGCCAATCATTCTCGATAGGATGAGATTTTCTGGGCTAGGAAACAACTCGAAAGTAAAGATAACTTTTTAAACTTTGATTCAAACTAAACCTACACCTACACGGGCTTTCGAACCCGTGACCTAAACAAACATGAAAGATAACAAACGCCACCTTGCTACAGTTGCTTCTTTGTAGATGCGACGTCAATATTTATCTCAAATTTCTAACTTAGTAAGTTTTTGTTTTGTTGAACAAGACGTATGCAAGTTGGAAAATACATTAAAATGACAAATGCGTGAAAACAAATTTGGAGCGATTTTATTTCTCCGCACGCTTCAGCACTTATAATTGTATAAATTTCAGGCTGAGCTTGTAATAACAGGTTCGTGTACATCAAGAAATTGAGAGGCATATGAATATTGTTTGGATTCGATGCAATCAATTCAGACTTGATCGATGCGTCGATGCCACTTGTTGAGATAAACAAATTTGAAATTCAACGTCAACCCTAGTGCGTAATTACATATATTTTTTATTTTCAATTAACACATTATTTCAAAATAAGGTGAATTGAGAATTCGGTGTTACACTGTAAGTTGAAGGTTGGCAGATTACTATGATACACACTGTACATACTATTTAGGATGACAAGTCAATTGTATACTTTGGATTGACGTTAACATGAGAATTTATTTAACCTTTAGATTAGATTAAGTAACAATGTGAGTGCATACCTGCATGCAAATTCGATTACTGGAAAGTCAAGTGCACTTTGTATTGTTACACATTCGCAGTTGTTCACTTTCCTCAATTGTTTTATTTTTTACTCTATACCAAACGTTAGGAAATGTTTGTGACAAGTCAAGTCAGTCAGACGGAGGATGATGAAGGAAAATTAAGACAAAAAGTCAACGATAAAAGAATGGGTGAATTTTACTCAAAGAAACGGGATGAGAGAGCGGGGTATTTACGAGTACGATTCTACGATTGTCATTTTCTCCGCGTGGGGTTTCAAATTTTATTTGTATTTGAAATTTACTTTCGGAGAAACTGATCGCTGCTTACTTCAAAAGGAAGTACTACAAAGAATAGTGCATTTCCAATTCCAATTTCCCTGATTTTAACCGTTCTTTCAGTTGTCATATACTTCTTTCAAGTATACTGATACCTAGCCAGGAAGTTCTACCTCTTTATAACGATGGTTCTATCCTTCTGTGGAAATTAGTTCAAAAAATTGTGAAAAATGATGTTCAGGATGAATCGTTATTTTTGGCCAGTTTTCGTTTGCCATTTCCTGCTTAAATTACAAAACTACGCACATCAGAGAAGTCTGGAAACAAAATAAGCCTCAGTTTAAAATTTTTTGCAATATCGTGTCATATTTCATGTACTAATGCGAATTTTAACACGATAATTTGTGTGTACTACTCTTGTACAAATTTCACAATAAAAAAGTTGTATCATCTCTCGTACTGTCTGTCACTCACTCTAAAAAAAGTTCATTTAAAAATGGCTGAAATTAACGCTGGGACTTTTCATCGCATCACATCTGTTATCGTCGTTTGTGCATTTCTTGACGTGACAATACGCAGACAAACGAAATGAGAGGGATAATAATAATAGGTGTGCTATATAACCAATTAATAAAAATCATTAAAGAATTTCCTCATAAAGTTCTAATTACGTTCAGAGTGTTCTCCGACTCCGTCGTTGTTGGGCTTTATTGTAATCGCAATTGTAATCAAGACGGACGGACGGACGTATGGTTGTCTCTGTAACTAATTCTGTCTCTTTATTTCTAATTATGATTGTAATTTCACAACAAGTTGCTCAACACTTAATTCACGTCTTTTCTTCTTTTTAAGTCATCCTTACCTCTGCTTTGACAGATTATATTCATTATATCTATATAGTAGGGCAGATTTAGATTAATATGTATGCAATCCGTAGTAGTATCAACAACAGGATTTCATCTCTGATTAAAATTCCACGTTCCAATATTAGTATTTGTACATACAGGGTGACCCAGGGAAAGCGCACCATTTTTTGATTATATTTTGGCGTAGTTACAAGAAGTTATGTTACGGTCAGGTTGGAATTATTGATAAATTCTAAACATTTGTTTTATCAACGTGAACCATCAAACTAAAAATCATTGGGATAGTGGGACCCATCCTTAATACAAATCTCCGACTTGAGTTAATATAATTAGTGTGTGGTTTGCGGTGGTAAAGTAAATTCTTAGAATTTATCAAAAATTCCAACCTGACGGTAACATAAATTCTTGTAACTACACAAAAAATATCAAACAATGGTGCGCTTTCTCTGGGATACCCTGTATACAGAGTACCACTTACACGGTTTTCGTGTAGGTCATATCTGCTCCACATTATTTTACAAAACGGAGTTATTTCAATAATTTTTTATTCGAAATGCATTAGCACTAGGAATATTATTCCTTGAATCATTCACATTTCATAAAAATGTATATCTTCAATTTTAGTAGAAATTCTTTATGTTCAACCTACGATGGGATCGAAATTCTCATGAAACACATGTCCTCGCACTTATGTACATCTTCTCCCGAACAAAATTCCAATTTTAAGCTTGAGCATTTCTTACATGTCTCTTTTTCTTTCCTGAGCAGGACATAAATCTGGGACTTTCGTTTTTTTTCCATTGTTGTACAATTGTGGTGGTCCCGGACCGGACCCGGACTTGACTTTGAATTGCCTCATTAAAATTTTCCATGGTCCCTTTCAAGTCCTAAGTCCTCAGCCTTGACCTCGATTTCTTTTCTCGAGTCGTATATTCAAAGGACCGACTGGACTGAGAGCGGAACAAAAATACAATCCTGAACATCCAATTTCCACCTGTGAGTCGAGTGTGTGACCATTTTAAAAATACACACTCAGGGTGTTCTAAATCCTATTAGTTATAATATTTATGACACCCATTAACAGTACAGGGTGTATTAGGGTGGACTGGCCTTACCACTCGTTCTATGCTTTTTGGGCATAAACTGTTCTTAAAACTTAAATTGATAATCAGGTAAAACGGGCCCGATTATGGTAAGGTCCTGCGACTTTCTTTTTGACTGAACAGGACACTTTTCCTTTCATTGAAGCCATGAGAAGATCCAAAAGGCTTCAAACTTTGAAGTTGCTCTTTGAAAAGGCTATGTAAAATTAGATGGGTGTAAAAAAATTTTTAGTTTTGACACAGAGAAATTCTACTCGTGATATATATGGATCCCATTTTGGTGATGGGACCAAAAAGCTTTGTTTACTCACGCACTTCTCTTGGACAATAGAAAATCAGGTGCCTGATCTGAGGTAGGAAATGTAGATTTGATTGGACACCATTCATTCCAATCCGTGGGTCCTTGTGCTAATTTTTTTTTGGTCACATGCCGTGCTCAACATATTTTGGGAAGAAAATAAATTAAGAAGAGTCTTAACAACTCAAGTCAAGTTCTTCCTCATCCTCCTTACACCTGAGACTTAGATTGAGATAATGTCAAGAATTCGAAAGGGACGTTCTCAGCTGGAGATGAAACGAATCTTTACATATTTTCTTTAAGAAGACTCACTCTCGACTTCAACTTTTTTGTTTACCAATTTCTATTAACCCACAAATCATAACAATGATGGTAAATATTGTGAGAGTTTCTCAAAATTTAGGACCCAAATCAGGGCGACAATGTTCACATTCGGCTCAAAAGGGCATGCCATGAATAGAGAAATTTTTTCGACAGTTTTCTGTACCTTATTGTAAAAATGGCTCTGATGTTCGAAAACTTAATAAAAATGTGTGCGCCGAAGATTTAAAACGACAATATTTAGAAATTTTCCTAAAAATGAAACTGACCTGTCATGGCTATCCAACAAAGAAGATGATTTTGTGTCCAAAAATTGATTAATGGAAGTTCCTTGTGACCAAGTAGCAGGTTCCAAATGTACAATTGGATTTAACTGTGGAATACTTGGAACTGGTTTTAATAAGTTTGGGGGCTTTGGAAGTACACCATTTTCAAGAACGCCGTAAGATGGCGCCCTGGCTGGGAGCATCGGTGGTGGACTCCTTGGAAATTCATAGTCTCCATTCGGACTTGCGTAACATCGTTCCAATCGACTGCTATTAACCGTACAACTCATCCTGGCCGATTTGGAATTAATTAACAATTTTTTATGTTTTAACTATTTTTCGTAATAGATTCTGGTCTCATAGTTAAAAAAACGACGATGACTGATGCCTGGTTTTTTTTTTAAACTTACACAGTTTGTATTTGATCACACACTGAAGGGATCACGGTTGTCCATCACAATTAGGATTTGGTACGCTGTTTTGGTTATTTAGTTTTTTTTTCTGGTGAGAAACAATGTGGGGGTAATTGCAATTTTCACCGAGTCACTTAAGCGGTCCGTTGGATTTGCGTTGTATAAGAATTAAAAGTCAACCCTCCACACGTGGGTCTTTTGTTGTTTTTGTTTCACTCACAGCACTAATGACTCCGAAATTGTTTTAAATTTGAATGGACTGTAAAAATCACACGAATTCAAATGGATAACAAGGTAGACTGATGATAAGGAGATCCTCGGCCGGTTCAGCCTCAACCGCCAAGCCAAGCTCAACCCGTAACCAGATTATTCTTCACCTAAAAACAAAGGATTAAAAAAAAATCTGCGAATTCACTACAGTACAGTTAAAGTAATTGTCCTCAAGGGAAACCCTGTAGTCTAGTCAATGCAGGTTTCATACGTTAAGGGCAGTTCCCAGTATTTGTTATTTCATTATTCATTAACTATGTGTCGACTATCACGACATTCTTTTTGCAATATTATGCGAAAGGTATAAAATTCGATCATACTAAAACTGAATCCATTTGCTCTGAAATTCAAGGTTCAATCCATGTTATCAATTAAACTTTGGATGGCCATGCATAATTTTTGAGCCGTTTATCCGGAGATTTTCACAAATTTTACAAAAACTTTCTGGCAACGAAAAACTAATTAAATTGGACTAAATGTTTGAATAAAATTCGATAGATAATAATGTTTTTGATGCGTATTTTGCAATCATTTACAAATCTTTGAAATAAACCGGCTGCTCTTAAATTTCTAAATTCAGAAGATTAACCTACGTAGTAATGAATTATAGAATGGTCCAAAAAATTAATAAAACTTTGCCATAATTTTCTAAAATATCGTCCAAATAAGAATTATCCCGATTTTTCAGAAAAATATTTAATTATGAATTTGATAATTTCTCATTTTTTTTTCTTTTCGTGTAACTGCTATGCTACCTGTTTTCATTGGATTAATCATCGTAACTCATATCAGCTAACCATAATCCTTTACATAGTAATGTGAACATTTTTATCTACTTGAACACGTACATAAACATTTTCAGATGGGAATTCTTCCGAAAAATTTTTTTATAAAGAGGACTCCAATTGAGCAGTTAAATTTCTAATTGTAATTTCTATTTGTGAATGGAGATATTAGATTTACTCTTGAGGATTGAAGTCAAATAACATTTTTACAAGGTAAGGAGATACCGGATGATTCTTGATTCTATTCTAGTAATATGGACAGAGTAAAAGAATTTGAAAGGGATGACAAGCCAGGGCAAACAAAGTTTTGAGAGTCAAGTGATTAATGAGTGCGTTCTTGAGTAAAACATGAGACTCTCATTTGTTGTACCCACAATTAAACAACAAGAGTGCTAATAATAGTATGATCATACATTAGTGGGATCGTAATTACCTTAATTGCCCTTCAATAAATTCAAACTTTCTTTTAGCTTCCTATACAGGAGGAATGCAGTTTTTAAAAATATGTATGTCATTGACATTGTCAAGTGGCAAGTCGCGGAAACTACCAACTACCACCCACTACACCTTAGTACATTAATTACAAAAATTGTAAACTTAATGTTTTCTCACATTTTCGTTTTTTGGTTAACTCCTCTTGATTATATGCAATAAAATCCTGTATTTTACGTTAAAACTTATGCAGGCTGGGAAAACAGTTTTATGGCTACACTTTGAGTTGGAATCATTCATTAATTGAGCCGGACGGAAATAGTCTGCATTGCCTCTGCAGAATCCAGGCTAATGGTCATGTCTAGTCAATTAAATTCATTAGAAGATACAGATTTGATACATTTAATTGAAAACAATGTTAGATCAAATTTGATAAGGATAAATGTGCGTTGTACACGTACATTACAGAATCTTAAAAGAAAATCTTACTTAATTGAATGTATTTTGAAAAGTACGATCAATTTACTATTTTCTTTTTCTGATTGCGCTGATTTCAAGAAAGTATGAAATCTACAGAATTGTATCTGAGTGTCCACTCTCCAGAAATATAATAATCTCGTTATCGCGATATCATAGTATTGAATGCGAAAATTGAAGGTAAATTGACAGTTTTCTTATTATTTCTGGTCACCCAGCCCGACAACACTTTTTTGTATTAGAATTATAGATTGTGGCAATCTCTTTGTATTTACAAGAGCCCAAAATTTTAATAAAAGTGCGCGTCAGCTGGATAAACAAGATTAAAACTTTTTGATGCTGCGGCACATTATACAAATTTTATCATCAATTATACAAATAGTCAATTTTAATTAGTTACTTCAAATTTTTATTCTACAGGTGAACATCGATGCTTAGATGGGACTGCTTGTAAATATATTAAAATGAAAACATATTATTGGCAAAAAAAATGCAGGAAATACCAGTCCATAAAAAATAATTTTTCTCCAAACCAAAACTCCCAATTTATGCATTTTTAAGTTGGCTTTTTACTACTCCGCTCTAGCTTCCTAATCCTATGGATAAGATATAATCCACACTCCTTAAATTGCACTGAATTGATATATTTTTAAATTAATTGAATTTTTAAAATGTTCATATATTTACCAGAAATAAGGATCCTTTTAAATTTTATTCACACACAGATACTATTACTAGAATTAACGCACATGCTTCATGCAGCTTAGTAAGTTCATGATGGTATGAAAGCCATCAGACAACTGAGGCTCAAAAAATACGAATGTTTGGATTGAACGAACGACGAACTCAGTCTCAGGTGTAACTCAATTGTGTTCTAACCCATTCCACAATCTACACAGGTAAACTCACCTACAGGTCGGTTCATAACCAATTCTTCTGACTAGTGTAAATGTCAGTATAGGATAGTAATGGCATTTAAGTCTAAATACCATTACCACAAAGTGGGTACCTTTTGGGTTCAAACAATCGAAAGGCCACCATGCACGACTACCTATTTTACATGAGATGTTTTGTAGTCAATATTTACTCCATACGCTATTATAAACACCTTGCTTTGGGACACACAGCGGGATAACTTGTTGAAAATTAAACCATTGCAAGACAACCAACGTTGTCTTCTGCTGAATTTTTTAAGAAATGTGATAATCTGACGATTATTACTTTCGAATTTTTATGCACCCAGCGTTTGGACTCAAAAGCGGTATGTCCTTCACTTCGGTGTTGAGGTTTGTGCATGGAATGGTTGATATTGAGAATACGTTCACTTTTCTCTTGACACAAACACTTGTGGAGTTCGGATGTTGCCGATGAAAAAGTTATGATCCACACTGTAAAGTCTTAAACCTAAGATCATCTGTAATCTCTACCGCTCGGTGGTTGAATTGCCGACAATTGGTGAGAACCAAAAGGGAGCGGAATGGATTTCCTCATCCCTTGGGTTTCTTTTCCCGTTGACTCCATCAAATTCAATTAAAGATATTACGACAATAACAACATTTGCAAAAAGGAAAAGGAACGAAAGAGAAGAAAATGGTTTTTAAAATACGTCCTTCTGTTTGCCTTTGATTTTGCGAAAAAGAAGTGGAGACTCGATTAGAAAGGAAATTGTAGGTCTCATCCTCATCTCCTTGTTTAACATAAACAAGTCATTTGGGACATTTTCTGGTCATTTGTAATTTAAAGGAGAATTGGGACACAAATTAGTCCGAAACACAAGTTTAAAGTAAAACAATTGACTCGAAACCTCATTAGAATGAGAATGACAGAAAATGATAATTGCACAGAGTTGCCCAATAAGGGTGGACAACGAACGCATTAAGCCATTCTCGATGTTGTATTATATTTTAAACAACTAACAAATCCAAGTACTAAAATTTTCTTAGAGGTATCGGTTTAGAGTAATTCCAGTGAGTTTCGAATTTTCCAAAAAATTGTTTTAAAAAAATCTGCGAGTTGTACTGTGTGTTCTATAACCTCTGTCCCATGTGCAGTCAAATCGTTGAGAGAGGTGACGTCGAGAAAAAAACTGCGTACAAATTTTTAAATGTGGAGCCTTGTGAGATTTTTGCATCATAAATTGTTCCTAAGAGAATTTTTTAATAAAGAATTTCTGAATTATTGTATAATTAATCTAGCTTCTAGCTTTGACTTAATCTAGCATTGACCAATATACTGCACTGTTTGGGCTATGGAACTTTATGACATTAATAAAAAAAATCTGACTCTGACTTCCTCAGAAGAGTATTTCTAACGCTATACTTAAAAAAGAGAATTTGAAACTCTTTCACTGTGTTGTAATTCAATAAGGCTTCAAAAGTTCATGGTCATGCATGTGTGAATGGTTTCTCGGAAATTTATTCTACGGAACCGATTTGAGACTTACTTCATAATTATGACGAGAATTGTTCAAGACTCAAAGAGACATTATGAACAATTCCACTTTACTCATTACATTCGCATTCGCGAAATCCAATTCCAAAATGTCGTGATGGCGAGATGAGTGCGATAATAATTCAGCAGACATGCCGACAGTGCAGTCGAGTGTGACTTTACACAGATATGACATGAGTGTATTTTATATGATTTTGGCATTGGAAGGGCTTCTTATTATGTACATTACAAGTCTATAGGTAGTTGCAATTATCAAAGACAATTACGCAATGTTAGAATATAAGTTCTTAGGACTTAGTCGAACTTGATTTGGTTCATTGCTTCTGTTTTTGTTTACATCAGGAAGGATTCGATTGTTCAATTTTTTGAAGATTTTGTCAACAGATAAAGCATCGGTTCATTGCTCGAAATTATTGAAATATGTAGTAGAAGTCAAATACCGTTATCCCGAGCAAGATTTTATCGGCAGACGGGAAAACCTGTTTATTCTTTTAGTTTTTTCATTTGTCTGGACATTGATTTTTTTAGTACCATTACTTCGTAAATGTAAACACAATGTCACCTATTAGGTGTCCAGAACAAGAGCCGGTGATATTTAAACTCTTGCTTCTCTAGATTCCTGGTTTTCTACAAAGTCACTTTGATTTAAATTTTAGAATTCCTGAGGCTAAATTACAGCAATGCTTTTAACATGCAGGAGATTAATGCGCAATGCTTGCATGTTTAGTAAGCTGTGAATTTCCAAAAGTATCTGTGCATTAACCAAAATTTCATCTGCAGGTGAATTCTTCAAATGTGCACTTTATGAATTTAAATTTTGAAAATGCGGTGAAGCAGTGCAGTGGCTGAAGAATGTTGCCCTTCATACAAACAATCAAATTAAAATCCCAAAAGAGTTATTCAAGATTTGCGAAATACCATGGGAGTTTAGGTGTCGAATATAAAGTTTCAGAAAACATTTGGAAGGCATGCTGAGGAAATGTCGTTTTTTTTAAAAAAAATCCAAAAATCTCAGATTCTGATTATTGTTCACGGTTTAAATGCCGACTATTACCGCTACCGCTAGTATTTTGACCAGATCGGAGTTTAACAACTCGAGATTGTAAATTTAAAAAGACGTATGAAACAGTGGTTGATTGCTGTTCTTCCTATCACCAGTCAAATTAATCCCTAATGAGTATGACTTTGATTGAAAGGATAATTCGTGTCATTTTGGTAACGGAAACAAACTGGTTGTGTGTTGACAGACTATGTAATGTATTGAATCTCCATAAACTTTTGTATTTTGTTGAATTCCTCGATCTTCCTTTGATAACGTCATCACACTAACGGCGTTTGATATATTTATATTACAAACATAATTTCGTAACACATTGAGGAATAAAATCTCCGGTTGAAGGCGTTAGTCATCCAGCCTAGTGTTCACAATAAATGATATTATTCTGCCTGACACGGGGATGATGAGAGTAGAACGCTTTTGTTTATGAGGATTGAGAGCTTATGAATAGAGTACAACATGACGATCAAATTGTTTCTAACGGACACCTTCCACAAATTTGATTGAAAATTAATGGGACGAACAATTTAATCAAACTGGGTGCTATGTTGTAAAAATAACAATCGAATCAATGGATTCAATTTATTGACTCAACTGTAAATCCGCCGGATATCAGACATTTTTTATTGTCTGTAAATGCTCGGCAGCCAAAAGTGGGGTTTATATTCGAAATGTAATGTTATTTAGTGTTTGACAGACTTGTAATACTGCAATTCAGTAAAACCTGGTCCAGACGACCGGGTTTATTAAAAAAATTACGGACGGCAGCCGTTTTCAATTAACTGTAACCCGGGTGTGTATAGATTAGAAAATCGATCAGACCTTAGGCCTGCCAGTCGGGAAATCGAGTAATGTAAGAAACTAAGGACGAATCGGACGCTATCTGTTTGTTAAAGTTGTGCGAATTTTCTTATGCCGAGGTACGTAAAGATTGAACTGTTGAAAATGTTTATGATTTTAAAATTACG
Source organism: Protaphorura glebata (assembly GCA_034694305.1). Taxonomy (NCBI): domain Eukaryota; kingdom Metazoa; phylum Arthropoda; class Collembola; order Poduromorpha; family Onychiuridae; genus Protaphorura; species Protaphorura glebata. The sequence continues at coordinate 10,438 of JAQFYE010001099.1, read as the reverse complement.
GAACTTGAGTTGACTTACACATGTCTGTTCTGCCTAATAATAAGATAATAACATATTCATTGACCGTGACAGACGGATGAATTGACAGGCGGGTGGTATATAGTGGTTGGGACCACAAAATCGCGTCAAGTCTTCATCATATTTACTCATCTTCTCACATGTACGAGTACATTTTTAATCCTCAGATTCATATCATTCTGACGACGGCTTCGTTGGCCCACTATGGGAAAAAGCCATTTGTCCCCTGCAGAGAAATTTTGTTTAACATTTCAATAATCGTCCTGTCCACAAATCTTAAAACTTGTTTCAGATGGCCAAGGGGACACGCAATGCTACGTTGCGTGAGGGTACACAGTTACCATATCAGAGGTATATTGCTAATATTTAGCACATATTCAATGGAATTTAGCCATTATAAAGTGTGACTGTGAGCATCATCCACACACGTCACAAATACCAGATGCTTATTTTGTTCATTGTCACAAAGAGTGGTCATCTCAAAGTGCGTCTATGGTAATGCTTGTCACATCTTTAATTTAATTTTAAATGTCTCTCTGTCATTCATGAGGCATCTTTCAAAGAGCCTCATCCTTCAAGAAATACACAGCTGACGTTGATACTTTCCCAGAAAATATTTTACGACAACTTTCGTCTTTTTATTTAGTACGTCTAGAAAAATTAACAATTCCAGGAAAAAAAAATTCAATTTTCTCTACATCATAACATTTGACTTTCAGGTGAATCTCAATTGTGGGAAGTATTTATCCGTAAAAATTGGACCACAAATCCGGAGCTGAATTTTGACGAATTCCAATTTCCGAATTACGCAATTATATTTCCAGCTCAATTTACAATTTCGAAAAGTAACACAAATACAAATACAGGGTAACCCACCATACTATTTTTAGGAGTACAGTACACTTTTTTGAGTCCCAAAACTGCTTAATTATCCGATTCTGACCCCCCTGTTTAGTGATTTTCATAAAATGATCGATTTTGACCAATCCAAGCCAATCCTGAAAAGGTGGTCACCCTGCACAAAATTGATGTCAGCCCTGATTGCTGAGAAAGCAATTGTTTAATGTTTACCCATCCACTAGTTTTCACCATTTGAGACGCCAAATGCAAAGGATTCAATATTCGTATTCTTCTTTGTCTTTATTAGTTATAAATCTCTTTTTAGAGAGTGGAAGATTATAATGAGATTCAAAGGGCAAGAATTGGAAATTAAAGACAGGGGGCGGTCCATGAGTTAATAAATCATAGAACAAAACGCTTCATTCTTCATCCAACCAAAGTGAAGGTTAGTAGGCTAAGGCTACAATGTATAGGGAGGCATTTCCACATTAATTACTCATCATTGGACATCATCCCCATTCTGGACCTGTACATTAGTTCAAAATAATTGCTCTCTTCCATATTTCATTACTGAATAATTTAATCAAAAACATGACATTTTTTACCCCGAAGGAGAGAAAAAGTATTGGTTCAATTAACTCTTGACCGCTAAATGTCTGACAAGGAGTGCATTTTACATGCAAAACTCAGAGCGCGTTATTTGTCTCTCCAAGTATCATTGCTAAGAATATCCAGGTTTTGTTTACATGCCCATATTGGCAATTTTTAGGAGGCTTCAGACGAATATTCCTGGCATACCTTGGTTCAATTACTTCAAAAATATAAACTTTCAACTATTGTGAAGTCTTCTTAATTTTTAGGTGCTCTGATTATTAGTAAAATGTAGTTTCCTTGTGAGCTCAACCACGAGTACGTCCTGAGCAATAAATTTAATCGAATTACAATCTGCATTATTCTCACACTTTAATTAAATGGAATCGAACAAAATTTAGTGCCTTGCGAATGCCGAAACCTAAGGTGCGGCATTTAAGATTCTTTAACCCTTCCGTAGTTGAGATGGTCAGGTCATGGAATTTGAATGAGGGCATTGAGTCAAAGTAAATGGAATCTGCATTTGCGAGTGAACTGGATCCAAAAGTTTAATTAAATTATTAAAATTAATCCTGTGGTTAGGGTAAAATTGAAGAATTTAGGCCAGATGCATAAAATTTGGGTTAAAGAAAGGGAATGAAAGCCGAAATTTAAGTTTATAAACTTTGAGTGTAATTGTATGATGACTTCGCGTTCATCTGACTTGTGGTAACTACATACTTGAAACTGGACCTCAGAGGTGTAATCGAGAATACTTTTATGAAGGAAACATTTGTCTTTGTGCAACGAATGGAGCCGTTCTCATTTTGATAATCAGATTTTACCACAGGAATTTTGGTGGGCCAGTTTTTGATTGTTAAGGATTAGACATTCCAAATCCAAAACAATGGTGGCACCTGTATCATGCATTCGCGCACTCGTTTCAGCACAGCAGTCTGATTTGTGTGAAAAAATTCTTGAGCATTTGATCTGTCGAAATTGACAACTCTCTGAGATATTGGTCTCGAGTATAATATTAGCATACAGGCATTAATATTCCTATTTTCACATTGGTTAATCCTCTTGTACCCTAATCTGGACGTTAGAGACGAAGTTGTGACATTTATTTTGCAAAATAAGATAACACAAATTATTGTGAATAGGTTTTCATGAAGTTTATCCTCCTACAAAACTTTTGTTTCACTTTTACAGGAAGATTCCAGGAGGAAAATTTCAAAGCTGACCTTCTGATTTGGCCATAAGATCCTTAATAAAACACGGCATTTTGGAAGGGAACCGTGTCGTGTAATTAAGTACTTAATTTCAGTTCCTGAACAATTTCATGCAAGGAAACTGTGACAAGGTCTTTTCTTCGTGCTAAAATTCAGTATGTGTCCTGTTAATTTGGCAACTAAAATTGTCAAATAGGTTTTGTGACGACCCTACCTTGGAAGTCCGTGAATGAGCATCTGCTAAATTAGCCTCCTTAAATCCCGTATACGGCATACCACTTGAAGTGTGCGCCTCAAAAGGCCAAACCCGCCGAACGCAAAGTTTTAAACATTAACATCAAATCGGCATACATTTAATATTTACAGCATTGAAAAGTAAATTATGATTGAGCATGAGATCGCTACATTTGCTTTTGCTTGTTAGTAGTAATTCCCAATAAATAATTTTAAAGATTCATCCCCCAAAAACCTCATCCATCTCCAATAATCGCGTGCAATCTTGATTGCCAAGTGTTTTCCAACGAATTATTAATTGAAAAATTACTACCTGACAATATAAGTACGTATGTATATGTATGAGAGTCTCTTAAATCATCAATCTAAGCAAGGAAGGAGGGCGGCAATGAAGATTTGACAACGTACCATTTTCACCTGTAAAAACCGGTATTTTGGTCACGAACATGAAAAATTTATTGTCCAGTAAACTTTCAGTTCACTGGGGAAAGTTTTGAAACATTCCAATCAGGCTGAATATATTCGGGCTCAAAATACTCACGATTTTAAAACATTTTTGCTCCGAATAGATTTTGAACTGTTTTAAAGTTTAAAAAAGGAATGTTTCGGATTCAGAAACTAGAAAGTATTTTGATGGTACCAATTCAAGAGCAAATAATACATTTTGAATTCCTTGAGAAGTTGACATTACTTACTTTAGGAACCGATCCAAAAAATTGGAATCTCGTAATTTCTTCTCAAGAATTTTGAAACAAATTGATTAAATAATACGTGGCTTATTCGCTCCGAAAGAACATATTATGTACCTTGTAAGAATTACAGGCGGAAAAGTTTCCTTGTGAGATACATACATATCAGAATAGAATGAATCCTTCATCTTTGTTTTATGTACGAATGAATGAAACCGAGATGAGTGGACAACCCCATGGATCCATCCTTTGTTTTCTTTTTTGCCACGCCATTTCAACCAAATTAAATTTTAAACCAAAAATGAAACCAATGACTCAATGACCCACTCTGGTCACAACCAGGGCGAGGTAGGGTAGGACAGTCATGAAAACAAAATTCACTTAAATCATGTAAGTTAAACATACATACTCGCACCCAACCCATCTTACATATGCGTGTTGGGTCAAGTCAGTACATAGGTCGAATGTGTCTGCTAAATCGGATTTATCTTGTACGAGATTCAAGGTGATGACATTATCATCCCAATATTACCTCTAAGGAAATTTTCTTTATACCACAACTTGGTGACACAAGCTATAGCTTATTTGAAAAATGAAATTTCCTCAATTAGAACCTGAGGGTTCTATTAAAAAATCAGTCTCCAGGTCAGTCGCTTTCTCCACTTTCTCCATAAAGGTGCATGGAGAAAGTAGAGGAAATACCTGGGGTGTAATGGAGGCCGGGTTCTAATAGAAGAAATACGGTAGAATATCAAATTCCGATTCACGGTAACAGTGAGCCATTGCTGTTTGTTGTGGATGTCAGATATAGGAATATATAATCGGCCGACAAAATTATGCCATAAAATCAACATCTTGCATTTAAGGATTCTGTTTTTGAAGGTAGCTTTAAATTCAAATTCGTAAAGATGAACATTTCAGCAATATTTGGCCAATCTTGGCGGATTTGGAATGTCCCCTCTGACATCTAATGGATTAATTTGTATTGCCTGTAGGATTATGTTTCCAAATAATATGACAATTGAACATGTTTTCTTAATCTTGTCTTGCAAGTAGAGTACAAGTTAAGTACAAAATTGCTTGGTTCATCAGAATAATCTCATGAATGCAGAAGAATTTGTTGAATCCACACATGCACCCCTCATCAATTTCGTTGTAATTATATACTAGTAGTACTACTTTGCTCAAGTTTGTTTATTCAATGTGCATGTGCAGGTTTTGCCGAATCGTGATGTCAAGCTAAGCACGAAATATTCATTGAACATGTTCATACCGAAGAATTGATAGCCAATATTGAATGTTCCGGATTGTCTTCACGGTCACGGTTTTCCTTCTTCCGTAATAAAATGGATATTAAATTCCCAATCTAACCAATTTTTAATTTCCATTGGAAATCCAATGTTCCAAATTTTCTAATTCCGTGCGTTAGATTTGGATCCCGAGAAGTCACTGCCGTTATCATCAAACATTCAGTGCAGTGGGCCGAGGGGATCGTGAAAATTTGCGAAAAACAATCAGAGCAGGGTGTTCCGAGACTTTTTACATATTCAATTGGAACCGATCAGTCAGGTCTTAACTTCATATCGTGATTGAATTAAGTTGAATTTGACTGATTAAAAAATATTTGAACCTCAAACTAAGGTTTTGTCAAACAGCGTGTGCTAAATCAAACAATTCTGTTGTACGACATAATTAGAATCACCCTACAGTCAAACCAACACTAGTCTTTCAAAATAGACATATTTATATGAAAGTATAAATTTTCAGAATTCAGTCAACTTTAGAAAAACTGTAATAGCCATATTGCACAAAATTAGCTCAGGAATTGCAATAGTCATTATTTTGTTTGGACGTTTCATCCGTTTACTGTTTAGAGAGTCGATTTTCCCCAGTTCTCCTATCGTCCTATCTTGCCACGTATAATTTTGGATTTCCAAAAAAATTCAGTTTTATGAAAAATCGTCAAAAACTTCACTAGCTAGATGGGCTAGTATTCTTATTGTTGTACATAAATCCAAAATTAAGCTCTGATTTCTACGATCTCTCTTTTTTTTATTCGGGGCAAACCTCATTAACACATTAAACTCAAATACATTTATTGCTTCCATAGGAGCCCAAATTAGAAAATCATTTGTATATTTAGAAAGGATTTGAACTTGATGAGAAAAAGTTCGGAGCATTTTAAAGCGTGGCACAATTGTTCGGCCGGGGTTGGAAAATTTTCCTATCCTCCCATCTAGGATAGGAGGAGACACCGGGAGAACTAAGAACTTAGAAACATGATAAAAAGCAAGGCATGAGGAGAATATATCTACAAATATTAGAGAGGAGATTTCTTCGATCAGAAATATTTCCCATCGTTGTTCTATACATTATTTTTGTACGGTAAATATGAAGTAAATAATTCTATGTAAGTGTATGTGAGAAAGTTAAGGAGTACAATTTTAGGGGTTTGTAGTTAAAGAGCTATTAATTGAGCATGCATATGACGAACTACACTGCCCAGATATTCGAAAATAAATTAAAATTAATCAGGAGAGGAGAAGAGAGTTAAAAGATCATTTAAGCAGTTTTAAGTTAAATATTTAAACGGCGGGATGACTGTAAATCCATGTGATCTTACGGTTAGAGAAATTTCTCTAATATGTGCACTGGCGAAATGAATGAATTATAATGCTAAAGATAAGGACGAATACTCCAGCATTTAACATGGAAATATGCATCACTTGTGTAGGATTTTATCCTTTAGTTGGCCCTAGAAATTGCAAGTAAGTCCTATTTCTAGACCATTTGTGTATTCTTATCACGATCAAAAATCGGCTACAGCTAGAACCCTTCAGTTTCATCTTCACAATCAGTCATTACTGATTGTTGGAATGGGCAACGGCTTGAATTAAATGCTACAGAAGCTAAGAGGGGTTCAAGTTCACCATTGCGTTCAATTCAACGTGAAGGTAATGAATGGACATACCTGTGATTCAATCGACCTGGTTAACATTATATGAATTAACATTATATCCAAGTTGTCGCTTAGTAAATAATGTTATTATACATACTATAATTTGGCTTGAATTTGTCTGGAATGTCACATAATCAATGAACATATCAATGAACACACATATGCGTAAATTGTAAATACACCGAAACACGCAGGAACAAGAAAACCTGAGAGTTGATATCTCTTAGGTCCTTTTCAGGCAGTTAAGTTCTTTTATTCAAGTGAAGAATTTCAGAATAAACTGTCATCAATATTCAGACCGCTTCGAGAATCATATTTTTGTTTATTTTTTCAGAAATGTGCATTTTGTCAAAACGAGGTGCGACAACGACATGTGGTCAACCACTTTGCCAGAGATATATGCATTTTCCTTGCGGATTGGAGAATCGTGTACCCATTCGATTCATGGGTCAATTCGTAGTTCGATGTGATCTGCACGGAGGATGACGCCCATGCACGGCCTGGCAATGTGAAACCGTAATTAAAATATCAAACATTCATTGTCATTGCTCCATACAATTTCAATTGCAATTGAAGGTTACTGTTTTTCAAAATTTTAGAGATACACTGTCGCTGTGGCCGACCGAGCCTTATGACACTGGTCTGCTCTATCGTACCTGCGCCTAGAAAATTGCTGGCGAAGAAGGTAATATTTTACAAAATCTGAGCAATATTTTTAGTTTAGTGTTTTCTTTAATCAAGCTCTGCTTTCTGAAAATAGTTGCTGGGATAGATTTCAAGGGAAATCTGTTGAAAATTCCACCCAATATTATAATAATTTAGTGTCAGCTTTGTCGGAAGACTATTCGGTTGAAGATTTCACCGAACATGAGAACTTGGTGTCACATTTAAGGAGAGAAGCAAATTCAGTTGAATCAGACGTCGGGGAGAATGTAATATTACATTGCAAATTCCACCGAACATGAAAAATTGGTGTCAGATTTAGGGAGACTTGTATATTCAGTTGAAGATTCCATTAAAGCTGTAAATTCGAAGTCTAAGAACGTAAGAAATGTTAAATCTGCTGAAAATTCTACAATTTACACAAATTCCAAACCAGAACACAAAATGTAAATTCGACGTAACATTCCGCGAAATCGGATATGCAATGCCAGAATATTATGCAAAAGTGTAAAAACTGTTGAAGATCTGAACAAATTCCGAAGGAGGTGGGAGTTCTATTGAAGATTGTATTTCTGAAGTCAAGATTTAGTGGAAACTGTTAGAACATGAATAGGTAATCTACGCTGAAAATATAGAGCGTATTGAAAATTCCACAAATTACCAACGCTCCAAGTCGGATTACGTGAGAAATGGAAGATTCCACCGATCATGAGAATTTGGTGTCAGACATAAAAGAAAATTCAATTCAACTCCACACTTTTCGAAATCCTCCAATTCGAAGTCAACTTCCGCCGAATATTACGAAGAATTAGAATACGAGAGCAAAAGTTCTTCAAGTTTTGCAGGAATCCGGAAATTCCTTGTCATATTGTGGAAGAAATTTGAAATTAAAGATTCAGCAAACCCAAATGTGAACTTTCCACGAAATATGGAAATCGCATGCCTACTTAATCATTCTCCGAAAATCATGACGTTGAAAGTTTTGCTGGTGCAGAAGAGATTCAGTCAAGTCAGGATCAGAATCAGAAATAGATTTGGTCTACAGACATTAGACAGAACGTCTGTAGACTCCACGAAATTGCCACAGTTCCACGTCAAATCAAATTACGGGGAAAATGTGAAATTAATTGAAAATTCATCATAAACAAAAACATGATCAGTTGAAATTGAAGTTACAAATTCCAAGTCAACTCTCCCAGAAAATCATGGAGATGAAAGTTTTGGTGTGGATGCGGAAGGGACCGTGTCAGAATGAGTAAAAGATTTGGTTCAAAATAAAAGGGATTCCGATTGAAAGACTATTTCGGAGACCAAAGAATCGGATTTGGATTTGACGGTTCTAGGAATTTTGTCTCCGTTTCTCCCTAGTACTGCCCACATGCCATCTGGACATTCCTGTGATGCACCAGGGAACTCCGGGCCCGGCATGCATTCGGTTACCGGCTTCAAACAGTATTGAAAGTAAGAGCGTGCCTGAAGCGTCTGTAAAAATGGACGAAAATTACGAAAGTACTGAAGAACAAACGGATCAAATTATGGAGGAAGATGATGAGAGTGCCACCGAAGGGTATTTCTCGGAAAACGAAGGTTGTGAAGGGCCCACTCTACTCCTTCCTACAACGCTTTCTTTATATGGTAAGTTTTCTACAAAATTAATCATTTTCTAACCGCCAAAATTCCCAGCCATCGCCCCCGTCATATTTAAAATTTAAATTTCCAGAACATGACAATTTTTCAGTTTTGAGGGGACTGGAAGTTAAAGTTTGGTATTTTACGAGAAATAAGAGAGGAAAAAAGAAAGAGAGGAAAACGAGGTTGATAGAGGCGCGACAGTCGTTTCCCGTTCTCATACATGTACATCAACAAAAGTCGGTGGTAACACACGACTAAACGGGATTTTGACCTTTTTCATTCTTCAAATACTCCCTCAATCATTTTTTTAGTTAACAAAATTTCAGCTCTACGGACCACAAATGTTTCACAGATTTCAAATATGGGAGTCAGAAAATTCTGTGACACTCCTGAGTGGAGTGAGGTCGAGGTGGACTCAAGTCACAAGTGTCACCTTTCCTCCACGGAAGATAGGGCAAAAATACACGTGTCACCCATCCAAGCCTAACTTCCCTCGTTTTCAACTCACACTCTCGTTTTCCCTAAAATGAGTCAGTCAGAAGATGGTTTGGTTGGAGTTGATCGTTCTGAGTAAAAGATTTTTTTGTAGAAAACTTCGAAATTTTTTTTAAGACAAGGCTGAATAGGATTTTCATATCCACCAATATTGGTGACTTGAAAATTTTAACAAGGGCCCCCCAAATGGTCAAAGTCCAACCGAGTCAGATTGATTTTAACAGTCATAATGGCAATTTTGTATGTTGATTACTATTGGAAAATGAAATTGAAGAATTAACAATTATTGGTAATTCTCCGTTTTCATTTTATTCTTAATTTAGTCTATTATTTTACAATTAGTACGGGTCCCTGCATGGGTCCCTGCATGGGTCCCAGTGAAAATTTTCATTTTACAAGTCAAAAGCTACACCCAAATTTTTTTGTCAGATCTTTACGATTCATGACAATGACATGTGACATGGCCGTACTATGAGTTTTTTTAAAAAGAAAAAAAAAACACTGTGAAAAAGGGTTAGACTTGCAATTTTCTGGTCAATTTTTAGGGGTTGGCGATTGTAGGTTTGGAGGCTGAGGTTTTACAGCATACAATTTTCGCGTCATTCAGACCACATACACTGTATTCAATTGATTCATACTTTAGACATCATTGAATTCATCCAAATGTCATAAATCGGAAAGATAAAAAAATCATTCTGGGTCCTTGGTATCCTTCCTGATTGTTGAATCAGTTAAGTTGCAATAAAGACGAATTCTTTGTTGAACTAATGGCATTTTAAAAGAAATGCTTCCCAGTCATTTATATTCGGATAGTATTCGTTTATTTCAATTTCAATTTGATTTTGATTCTTCTTATATATAGCGAAACAACAGTTAAAAGAGAAGGCTGAGAGGAAGAAGAAGTGGAGTGTCCCTTCGGAGGATATCATGGACAAAGACAGCAATTCCTCGGGAGACTCGGAACCCGATCCAAATATACCTTCACGGAGGCACATCCCGGATCGTAAGTCATTTTGTCATTACTCAACTTTAGTCTTTCGCACGAGTCCGAGTCCAAGACTCGAATCTCGAGTCCGAGTCCGAGTACGAGTCCGGACTCGAGTCCA